>MU839227.1:0-104882 GCA_030685235.1 Copromyces sp. CBS 386.78
CACGTTTCCCTCTTTTCTTCTCCATCTTGTGATTCTACTATAGACCTGGAATCAACGTGTTAAGCTTGTCTCTCGTGACCACGTCGCTCGTGACAGCTATATTGTAAAATAACCTTTAATTTCCTTTAAATTAATATTCACTCCCGATATTAGCGAAATAAACCTGATTATATAGGAGTAATAATTATTAATATTATATATAGGTAATATTAAGCTAGAGTTTAGGCGCCTAAAAGAAGAAATTATTCGTATTAAGCAGCTAAAAAGAGAATGAAATTGCGGACTATAATACGAAATACTATATAAAATATTATACGAAATATTATATAAAGAAATAATACCGATATAGAATACCGATATAGAATATCGATATAGAATACTGAGAAGAGCCGGGGGAGTAGGGGGGGGGGGAATTAGAAGTTTATTAGGGTATTGGAATCGTTGTCGTTGATGGTATTGGGCGGGGCGTCACCGGGGGGCGGAACGGTGCGACGGATTTTGGCGCGAGTTATATTATACTGACAATTATTAATACCTCGCTTTATACGATTGGATACGAATTATACAATAAAATATACTTAAATTAGTAGCGATATTTTCTTCCGACCTCTTTTTAAGGGTACGACGGCAGCCTAACTGGTTAAAAATTATTTTAAAATGCTAGGGCTTAACGTTTTTAAAATTTAAATACGAATTATTAGATTAATACTATTTATAATTAATATATAACGTTAATTATTCAATTTATTATTATAATAGATTAGGTCGTTATAAAATTTTAATATAATAAAGCGGCGGCTAATACTAGCGGTAAATTCCGAAGTACCTTTGGCGATTTTGGCGTCTTTTACCCGGTAATACTCGGCTACCTTATAAGTTACTAATTTAAATATCTTTATAATAATATTCGTTAGTATTTTAATATTGTAATATAGCGTCAAATTAGTTTAATTTACCTTTAATATAAAATTTACCTAATTTATAGGACTTTTCGAAATTAATACGGCCCCGTATCTAAATCTAGACCTTTTCGAAATTTTAGACCGATTATAATTTGTTGGTTTCGTTACGTAGCTTATCCTCCTTAAAGTTATATTTAAAGTTGAGGATATTAGTATATTTAGGGTCCTTAGCCTACTTACGGATGAGTTGTTATAATAATAATATATTATATTAATAATCGCTTATTATTTTTAATAATTATTTAGAAGGGAATGTTTAGATAAATAAGTATTTATTTCTATTATCTTTAAAATATAATTCTTATTATTCTTGTCTATATTTATTAAGATTCTACGAGCCTTATTATACTACGAAGAATACTTATTAATATTCCTATATATAGAAATAATAATCTAACTATATAAATTTATTAGTATTTAATATAGTTAATAATATTATATTCCGAATTATTATACTTTAAACTCCTTATTTAGAATACTTTAGTAGTATAGGAAGATTTGCTAGGCCGCCTTATTAGAAAGTTTATTGTAGAGGGCTTGTTCGTTTTTAATAATAGCTTCGATTTCGGTTTAGTTAAGATAATTTTAGCCCGTAAAATCTTCCGGCTTTCGAATTAGGCCCTGGCCGGTTTTGCCCTTCTGGCTTTTACGGGCCTATATATTAGTTGCGCCCGAAAGCAATTATTGCCTCTTCGACTATAAATATTATAATATATTAATATAGTATTTCATTATTATATTTATTACGATATTAGTATAGTATTAACTTTAGCCAGCTTCTTCCTACTTTTATTTTTATTTTTATTTTTATCCTTTTTATTTTTATTTTTATGCTTATCTCCTCCCCTATTAAGGAAGAGTTCTTCTTCTTCTTCTTTTTCTTCCCCCCTACGAATAGCCTTATCTTTACCCTTACTTTGGCCCTTCTTCTTTACCTCTATGAGGAGAGCAGCCCTCTGTTTTTAGCGGTAATTTTAGTAGTAGCGCTTGTATAAAGGGTTTTGAGGATTATATCTTCGAAGTTGGATAATTTATTATTATCGTTATTATTATTGTCCTAAAGTTAAATAATTCTTTTAATTTTAGCTTTTTCCTCTTTAAATACCTTATTAGAGGTTACGTTGGTTCTATTAATAGTATTTATAGTATTTATTAATTCTCTTCTAATTTTTTTCGTTTATTTCTTTAACTTTAGTAATTTACCTTATATATCCTCGAATTCCTTTATAAGCGTACTATTAACTACCTTAAATTTTTAAAGCTCTTTAACTAAATTTTTATAAGTTTTAGTAGCTTTAATATTCTCTTTCTTCTTTTTTTCTATTTCCTTATTAGCCCAATTTAAATTTATAATATAATTCTTAAGCGATTTAGGGTTGGTAACGGGGTAGGGGAGGTAGGGGGGCTTGGATTCGGACTGTGATATTTTATTGCCGGGCTAGGATAGTTGAGATTGAAATATTATTTATAATAAATATTATAATTAGTAAATACTCTATCCTATTTTATATACAATATAATTAATAGAAGACGGCGAAGGGTTATAGGTAGTACGTAGTAATTTAATAGTATACGGTTATATAATATTAATATAAATTTAATATTATAAATCCGAGTCTAATTCTGGCCGGAGTCCGAGTTAGTATTATTATTATTGATTATAATATATTGAAAGGCGGGTAATAATAATAATAATAATAGTCGAAATAAGTTAATTACTATAAGGGTATAGAATAGGAATAGGAAGAAATTATTAATACGAAATTTTCTAATTGAGAAAACTAATTATAATGTGCGGGGCGTCGCGATATAGTATAGAAAATATTATGCCCATTATTATTCGAGCGATACTTATAGTCTGGAAGGTGTGCTTATTATTATTCGAGCGATACTTATAATAGTTTGTAAGGTATTACGGTGGTTATTAGCCTGGGAAGGTATATGCCTACGTATTATTACTCGAGCGCTCCTTTCAGTTTTAATTGATAAACTAAATTAGCGAGTACGATACCCTAACTCGGTCTAGCGTACAGATGATCAAATGGTTATTTCGATTTTAGCGGTTATTTTTGTATTATTTGGTTGAAGAAGGTTAAATATTTATAGCTGCTATATTTGGCTTCGGTCTACCTAAAATAATAATTAAAGATCCTTAAACCGTTTATATACCGCTTTTATAATAAGTAATTAAATATATTAATAATTATTTATATTAGCTAGATTTAAACGGTAATAAAATAATAATTATATAGAGTATATCGATGAACGATTAGAAGATATAATAGATATTTATATTAATAAATTTATAACCTAGTCGACTAATGGCGGATGAACTAAACCTCAGTTAAATTCTAGTAATTAAAATTATATTTAATAATTAGTATTATTTAGCTATTGCTATACGGTAGATATATAGTTTATTATAAAAGCCGTCGAATAGGGTTAATTATTAATTTGGATAAGCCGTTACAAATATATAACCCGATTGAAATAATTATTCTATAGTTAGTAAAATAAACTGTTATAAGATCCTATAGTTGAGATAATCCACCAATAAAATATAGTAAACTATTGTTTAATAATTTTAATATAACGAATATATATAATTGAGAATATAGTTAACTATATAATAAAATAACCGCTATAAGAAAACTAATTATAATAATACAGTAATATAATAACAAATAAAACTAACTGTAAACTATATAGGCTATTAATAAAAATAATAAATAATAAAATATAATTATATAGAAATAGATTGACGATAATTATATTTTTTTTAGCGAGTTTAATATAGTTATTTCTTTATGCTAGTATTGAGGTGATAACTTTTGCTAGTTAAGCGGTTTGTTCAAAGGTTATATCAAATAACGGATATTATAATAAATGTTATTTTTGCAAGCGGCTTATTCATATAATAGTCTTAGCATAGATAATTCTGAGTTAGCCGTTTAGTAAAGGTTTACCACCCCCCTATATGTTCCGCTAAGCATCTTTCCTCTTCACTTTTAGCTTATCACCAAAAAGACGTCGGATTAATCGTGTGCCCGCCTCTAATATCCACGGGCGTGGCATTAACCCGAACGCAACTGTGCGACGATAGCTGATCCAAGAACCGTGGCTATGTCAGCTCTGGTAGGTACAAACTCGAATTTAATCCTATATACATTCGAAGTTAACAAGACTTCCGACAGACAGACCTCCTCCAATCGCCGCCGCGGCGCTTCCGCAACACCAACACTTGACCCATCCCGTCCTTCCGACCGCGACCACCCCGAACTTTCCCGTCACCAGATCAAAAGAAAGTACCAGCAAAAGCACTCTTAACCGCCTGCGCAACCAACTTCTGGATCTGCACACCCGGATGGTAGTTGTTAAACCACAAGCAGCTCACGCCATCCTCGTTGAAGCAGGTAGCATCAGGCGCTCCATGCGCCGTCGGGTTCTTGACGGCCGTCTCAAAGGGCGCCACGGTATCGACGACCTTGCCCGTGGCATTGCAGTTGACCTCGAGGAAGGCGTCCAGTCTGGAAGCCAGAATGGAGTTATACTTGGCGATGGCGACCTTTTGGGTAGCGACGGTGGTGGCACCCTCGCCGATCATGAGGGGGGTGTAGTAGATGGCTTTGGGAGAATGACTGTCAGCAACTGATATTGTCTATCCCAGAACGAACTGGGGAAACGGAAGGAATAAGCGGAAAAGACTCACGAGCAGCACCCAAAAGCATAAAGTTCCTCGCCCCGGCATCGTAAAGCACCTGCAGCCTACCGAAATAACTATCCATAATCTGTCCATACAACGCATTCATCTCCGCTTCGCCCAACCACCAACTGTTGCCGACATCATTGACACCGATCCAGATCGCAAAAAGACTGTTTTCGCTGTTCCACGGCGCATAAGCCGGACGGCTGGCAATGCTGGAACTAAACTGGGCGACCTGGTCGACGAAGCTGAGCACGGTGGGCGCGAACGGCGTGACGAGCGAGGCGTTGGTGGTGGCTCCGCCCGAAGCAAAGTTGTAGGAGAGCGTGAGCGAGGTGTTGAGTTGAGACGCCAGGAAGCCCACCCAGTTGAGCCCGCCTGAAGCAGTCCAGCCGGGGAGGGCGGGGTTGCCGAGAGGGTTGGAAGATGAGGGCTTGGAGCCGTTGATGTCGAAGCCGGTTTGGGAGTAGGAGTCGCCAAAGGAGATGAAGTATTTGGCGGCGGTGGCGGAGGGGGCAGGCACGGAGCTTGAGCTAGTAGACTTGATGCAGGTGCTGGACGACTTGACGGAGGTTGACAAGGTCGTGCTAGTGCTGGCCTTGCTAGTGGTCGTGGGGGTGGCCGAGACGGTGACGGGCTTGGTGCTGGTGGTGACGACCGCGGCGGAGGTGGGCTTGGGCACGCATTGGTCTGGAAGTTGGTCAGTCACGGGAATGGCTTGTGAAGCAGTGAAGAAAGCCAAGAGCCACCGAGGTTGACATACAGTAATAGTCGTTATAAGACGTGCAAGTAGCTACCGAAGTGCAAACCGAGCCGGCAGACTGCCATCCGATACCACCACATTGTCCCCACAAGGGAATATCAGCAGCGGCAGCTAGCGCTGGGGCCAGAGCCATGAGGCCGAATTTGAAAGCTGCCATGGTGGATCGTGGGATTGGTCCTGGAGAGAAGGTAGCACACAGGATGATCGACAAGTCAACTCGAAAAACACCAGAGGCATCGTCAAGATATACATTATTGCACATGCATCACAGATCTTGACCGGAACACCGGTTTGGGACTCCTCTCTTCGCTAAGCAAAGATGATGTAAGATGATTGGCGGAGTAATCAACAGACAGGGGTTTGAGTGGACCATTCGACCATTCGGGAATGCAGGAAAGCGGAGGGAACAGTTGCGTTCGACCGCCGACTGGCCAGCCAGGAATCCTAACCCGAACAGCCGCCGTTAGATGTCCGTGGAGACTCATCTGGGAATAGACTCGCCTCCTTCCCTGTTTGTGCCTAGACCATGGGGTCATGTTGTGTTCCGATGATGCTGTCGGTGATCCTAGCCCGTGGTGTCATGATATCGACATGGCGTGGATGACGACGCAGACTGGATCAAAGGAGACATGGGACTGAGCACCCTGGAGAACAAGACAAGGCCAGTACGAACGCTCTGCAGCGATCGAAACAAAACAAAAAATATAAAACAAAACAAAATCTAGCAAAATAAAACAAAATAAAACAGCGGTAAAGGCGGGTAAAACGGGTCGGCTCGGTTTTGCCAAAATACCCAAAACCTTCGACCCATAGCTCTAAACATTGAAAAGGGTAGATTTTACCCGTTCAAACCGGTCAATCGCATGACGGGGACCTGGGATTGAGGGCATTCAAACGCGCTGTGAAAACGAGTGAAATTTCTGCTCCCGGTGGCTTGCTGGGATAGTTTCGTAGTGTCGTCTAGAAGGGGTGGACTTGTAATTCTTGTATTGTGATGCTTGTTGTTGTTGTGTGTATTTAACTCTGCGTTTTTGTTGTGTAATGGTGCCGATACGGCTAATAGAATTGTGTAATTTCAGGTATTTCGGAGCTCGGAAAAATGTGTATTCCGGTGTAAAATATACAAAACAAAACAAAACCGCTTGGGAAATAAAACAAAATGATCATTTTTATCCAAAACAAAACAAAACGGTCAAAAAAATATTTTGTTTTGTTTTATTTCGATCGCTGACGCTCTGTTAGGGGTATATGGTGACGAAAAACTCACAAGGACCCTCCTGATGAGAATAACACCAATCCCCATTCCCCAACTCCCCCGAGACATAAAAAACAGACCTTAAACCCCGAAACTACCCATCCATCATCGGTCATGACACACCGTCTCCTTCCACATCGGAAGCAAAAAGAACACCACAGTCGACAACGCCGCAAAGATCGTCCCACCCACCATACTCTGCACCACAATCTTCCTTTGCAGCCTCCTCAGACTCCGTTCCTGCACCTTCAATCTCTTATCAAAGATCATCATCCTTCCTATCCTTTGACTTACAGACCTCCTCTTTGTCTCCTTGCCATTCTCATTTTCCTCCTTTCCACCACTCATCTCTAGCTCTTCCGCCTGCTCCCCATCATTCAACCTCTCCCACGGCAACCTCTGTCTCCTCGAGGACAGCAGCAAAAAGAAGCAGCTCCCCCTCAGCCCGCTCAGTACTAGACTCATTCCCACCACCCAAAACCCAAAGCCGTCAAAACTCTCCCACCTGCTCCTTGCACCCCTGCCTTTCGTGAATGCCCTGACCAGAACCACCAGGAAGCCCGACGCCAGTGACACGAACCCCAGAAAGGTAGCAAAGCAGATGGTCTCAAACGTCCCGTTGCTCACCCCCAGCCTCACAAAGTTACGGTGCGAGCACGAATGAAGTAAGTGGTAGACATGGTCAGCGATCGGTCGGAGGATCTTGGGGTTCGGTAGCGTGCCGTGGGGGGTAGCGGCAAGTGCGTCGAGAGCAGAGCGGCGGAGGGACATGGGGATGTTGAGTTCTTTTGGTGACGACGGCAGAAGAAAGAGAATGATAATGGTTTGGATTTCGGATGGCGGGATGGGACCGGGTTGAGGGGCGAGAAGGCCCAATGTGGTGGACTTGTTGGCCGGATCGGAGGGGTCGGGGGTCGGGTCGCTCGCGAGAACATCGGTCCGGCTGTTGTTGAAGTTGTCGAAGAAGGTTGTCGGCGGGAATGCGAAGCTGGATGATGGGGCGCAGGGACCACCTGAACGGCAGGATGGGTAGGCGGTGCTGGCGGCACATGGGGCGGATGCGGCGATTAGCATGGAAATGCGATGGAGGGTATCTCCCGCTGTTGTGGCTGTTGTTTGTTAGCAGCTGGCCGAGTATTGAAACCAACGACCCAAAGTGCACTGTGTGAGGGATCATGTTTGTTGACATGGCGCTTTAACTTACCCTTCTCAGAGTCTCCATCTTCCTCGCCATCACTGGGGTGATAATGACTCTTCTTGAACACAGACGAGGATACGCTTCCGCTTTCCGACGCCGTTTTGACCAGGCCGTCATAATCTTTATCGTACCGGGAGGCAAGACCTTTGTTATAGGACTCTTCATAGTTCTTGAACCAGATATAGAACTCGAGATTCTCAGATGAAAACTCAATGTACTTGAGATACATGTAAAAGTCGTATAGTGACATTGGACTGCCTATCGATACCACCTTGTCAGCATATCATCCAGCTGATGCAACTCTGGAATGCCAACTTACATGTCTTGTTCTGAAGAATACGCTCAAGTCGTAGTCGACTCGGTATCATTCCCTCCCTCCCCCCATCCGAACTTGGCGACCGCTTTCCAGAGCTGACATTGTTGGCGTATTCCTTGAAGTTCCTATACTCCGGCTTCTTGTACCAGACCAGCCATCCTGGCAACTGCATGATCACGCCGGATAATCGCTATATCTCGAACATGAATCGTCCCGTGGTTTTGGTTCTTCGGCCGAAAAAAAAGACAGATGAATGGGAATCAAGGATTTGAAAGTGAAAAAAGGTCCTGGGGGGACGAACTAGCTTTGTACCGGGCAAAGCAGGTCAGCAGGCTTGCTTGGTTGGCTAGGCAAAGGGCGGAATAGCACCGTGCTTTGACCTTGCTTGGACCACAACAACGCCATGCAGGAAACCTAAAAGAAGCAAATACGTACATAGGGTTAGGCAGTATCCGGGCGTTCAGACAAAGGGCGGACGCCACCAGGCACTCCCGTTGGTTGATGGTGTTGACGATCTCTCAAACCTATTCGCGAAGAACAAGCAAGATAAGGCAGGGCCAACCGGACCATAAGAGGCCTGTTAACATCTGTTCAGCTGCTCCGCACAGGACGTTCGTAATCGAGGACTTGCACAAAGGGTGGAGCGCCACCCGACGTGTGCTCGGATCGTCATTCAATAAGAACATGTGGAACTCGCCATGCCTTTTGCCCCCGTTACATGTCAGCCCTTGCTTGTTTGTACGACGCCGAGTTAAATGTTTGCGTGGCCCCCAAAGCTCCCGTGTTCCTCTCAATCTGAGGCTCATCCCAAATCGTTCATTTTACATGTCTTGCGGTTTGCCAGATGGTTGGCTCTCGGGTGCTCCCTTACAGAGGTCGGTACACGTGTAGACATCCTCTTTGCTTCTAGAAGATGCCGATCACCTCGCTATTCCCGCAGGGCCAACCCACCGGAATCTCACCGAATCCAGCTCGACCAGACAGGATCAATGCGCAGAAAATCAACCTATCAGAGAACATGAGGCGTTATTGGGAGTAAGTTGAAGCGATAATTCCCTGCATGATGGCACGGATTTGGTGTCCATGCGGGGTGCCAAGATCGAAATAGGACTAGCTAGGGGTTTTCGCTTATCGGTAACACCATGCCTCTATGCTGCCCTAGCGAACAAAGAAGACGAGGCTCTGACATTCGGAATCGCTTGTCGAGAAAGAATGATGGTAATCGGTTGACGAGTGGAATGAGGGTAGATATTGACCTGGAAGGGAAGACCGTTGATCAGCTCGGAACCATGACGGTAGTGGCTTGAAGGGCTTCGGAATGAAAAGGAGAATACGCTAACCGCTATCTGACGGCGCCAGCGCTTTGCTTTGTTCTTGGCACGGAGAATTGTTCCGTGTGTTTGTCTCGCTTCATTGTTGTTTTTCTTTTTATCGACAATATCTTTCAACGTCTTTCTCTAGTGTGTGATGTCCATCTTTATATCGTTCCTATACCTTTTGTTCAGCGTATGCAAATCAGCCATGTGCTCTCACCATCTGTAGCATAGGTGTTCAACCAGGAAAGCAGATGGACCCAACTCACCTAGGACCACATCATTGTCGGTAAAGGGTGTTGGGAAGCAACAAATCCGGGGAAGTTGCAAGGTCTCATGGACACAAGGTCGGTGAAGAGGGCCTTGACCGCGAAGGGGAGCGCTGTGCCGTTCTACGCCCGACGAGTAGATTTCACAGACGGAAAAGGAGACCTCGTCAGCAGGATGGTCGAGGCCTGATGCCCATGTTCAAAAGATGGCACTTTCGGGGGGATGAAAGAGGAAATGGAAAGTCGCCCAGCAGAGGATGCACCAAATAGGTGTTGAAGTTCCGGAAAATATAACCTCAGGACTGAGCCGTTAACCACTCCCTCAAAGATTAAGGGCAATCGTGGGGAATTGTTGTAAACTGGATAATCTCTAGGAAGCAGAGTAGAGGAGGGAGAGTGCCTCGCCTGGATGAGAATAATGGGGTCTTTTGGAGTACGGTTGGCCACGAGCCACGACCGCCACAGTCGTTCTTTCCTTCATTTTTGCCAAGATCATAAAGGGACGCCCAAGGAACACCCTGCACCAACGTCTCGCCTCCGGACATCATCGGCTGATGCTGACGCCACAACTGGCTGTGGCTTTTTCAGGTTGATTTATACCACAAGCCTTGTTGGGAATTAAATGTGGTCATCCTCCTCGGCAGCAGGATTACCACAGGTGAGGATGCGAGGGTGTGGAAGAAAGGATGATGCGCAACAAACCTTCTGCCGCCCCTCCTCGTCAAACGGGTAAGGCGGACTGTCGTGAAGGTCGATGGACTCGAGGACGTGGCAGTAGGGTAGCCTGCTCTGGAGGTTGAGCGCCACGCGGAGGTCGAGCGGGTGGAGATATCTATTGTCACGGACGGGATGGCCGCTGAAATTGTGCTCATACTCCCGGTCGTCTAAACCGACGACCGGTTTTTTGACCGACTCGAGCCTCGGGAGAGTTTCGGGCTGCAGAAGATGCAAGCGCCAACTGTGATAACAGCGGTGGTCGCAAGGTGGATCATCTACCCACTGGCGTGGTGTCATCATTGTGAGCGTGACATTCATGCTCTGCGCCGCTGCTTCATCGTTCAGTCAGATTTCCAAGGCCTTGATGGCAGTGAAAACGCCGGCGATCTGGCGAGTAAAAAGCTCATCGTTCTCCTGTACCTCGTCGGCCGTTTCGCGGCAACTCAGTTCTTCTCAGGAATACTGGTTTGTGGCCCTATTTAGTTCTAAAGGTAAGCGCCGGTGATTGAGACCTGGAGAGGGGGGCAAACTCCGACGAATGACAACAACATAAGACAATCAAAATGGATGAACGAATGAGAGCAAAAGGAGCAACGCCCCGAGACGAGGGTTTGGGGATTGCATAAAGGTGATTGTCAGTAGGATTAGGACTCGGCTTTATGGTCTTTCAATAAGCGGGATTGCACTTCAAATCTGTATGTTTTTTATGTCAGCTGGCCTTGGGTTACGAGGACAATGTAGACGATGCGGGAGGTGAACCTCTTTTCTATTCTCATCTCAATCTGATTTTTTTCGTTTCTATATTTTTCTCTTAGTTTATCCAATTCAATCATACGCTATCACGGTCTCACCTAACTTATCGTACAGCTCAAGCTCCCTAGTTTGCCTAGATCAAAAGCGCGTGTCTCCGACCGGGAAAAATATGGCGCTCAACTCACCTAGAACCACATTACCGTCCTCCTGTTTTCTCTAGTATGTTCTTCCTAAAATAGATAGAGCGATGGGTCTGTGAGATGGATCTTCAACTTGCCCACCCACCGCCAAGTTGCGTAGGGTGTCATATCAATAGTATTCTGCGTGGCCATGGTACCCATCGAAAAATGAGAAGATAAAGAATCTCCCGAAACCGAATAAGACCGCGATCGGCCACGAGGAATACCCTCCCATATGTCGTTGTGTCCTTGATCGTGGACATCATGGGTCGAGCCAAAGCCATGAATATGGTTGTCATATGCATTATGTCCATGGTGATGCGCCTCTTGGGTTGAGTAGTGGCCTTGTACATGGTTATCGTGGGGCTGATGAAGACCGTGCGTGTCGAGTTCGTACAAAGGCAGAAGGTGGTCGTCATCGTCGCCAGGAGTAAGCGAACGGGGATCACGACTGGGTGCTTTGTCCCAGCGCGCGCCGTAACGGAGGTGCACTGTTGAACAAATCAGCGTCTTCAAAAGGTGTCCCATCAGGAGGGCGAAATAGAGCCAACCCACAATGATATCTTTTTGGGGGTTACCGGTGCCTGGGCCACCTGCCATCCAGTCCTTGACCCAAAGTGCAATACCGATAGCACACGAAACATGGATAGTGACAGCAACACTGCTAAGCAGGAAGTAATCGGACGCATCTGCTTTGCCGGGCATGAATGGATCAAACGCCTCACCGACATCCAGGAACGTGTGCTTCTCGATCGGAGCACCGTGTAAGCGGCGGATGCCGCGGATGAACTTGTAAAGAGTTATGATCCAGTAACTTCCGTTGACAAGAGACAACCAAATCATCCAACCTTCCCGGGTCTCGAGGTCTTCGAGTTGCAGTTTGCGCCAACTATCACGCAGTTCTACACACCAGATTAGTATATAGCCATAAAATGCCATGGATAGGGTGTTCTTGAGAACTGACAACAAGAGCGGGAATGTCTTCATCTGGACGTACCGGTAGAAGTTGATAGCACTCTGAACGGCGTTGTTGCCGCGAAGAAAGTCTTCCAGGGTTTTCGGACCGTACTCTATGTCATCTGCATTGAATGCTCTCATGATGAAAGAGTCGATATCTTGAGTATCGTTATGACTCTCAGGCGGCGGGGAATACAGTAGGAGAGTTGGCGAAGGGTCAGGGGTGGGTACCGGTGGAACCTCTGATGATAGCCGACTAAGCTCGGTGTCATCCTCAGTAGGCGTGAGGGAGGACAGGGCGGTAGCGAAAGAAGCGATGGTCGAGGCAGAGCGGCGAAGGTATGTCCTGCCTGGGGCTTGCGGATAGGGGGGAGCTATGGTTGGGTTCATGGTGATGCTTGTGGTTGTTGGTTAACTGTGATGTTTCTTTGTTGTTCGATGGTGATCTGCTTCTCCAGCAACATCCATGTCGGACGGGTCGGGATGCCAGGTTTATATAAACACGGGCTTCTCATTGTTTATGGGACAAATTGACGCCGCCATGGTCTTGAGCAGTGGCTGAGACGTCGCGTTATCGACACAATGACTTGCTTCTATCCGGGCCCTGACCGTGCTGCAAAATGTGAGCATCAGCAAATGTGCATTGTTACACAATTGGAAGCTCAATGTCAACAATCACCTTTGTCCTTAACAAAGAGTCCGACTCCCGGGCCAATTCCCGGATGGATTCCATGCTGTGAACTGCGTGGATGTTCTGCGGCCAGAGCGATTCACTAAAACGATCTTTGTCTTCGCGATTCGGATGGAGAGACGCACCTATTTTGTTGCTCGCTGAGGGCAGGACAGCCGACAACGATGCTGGCGGCGAATTGTCGACGATGTTGGTTGGAATCTTAGGGAGCATGTTTGATGATGGTGTTGGAAAAGGTGAGTCAAAGGTGGAAGTCAGCCCCTCCTTGAAAAGTTTGCAGGGAGAGCAGATGAGGAAGGAAGCAGAAGGGAGGTGTGACAAGTCGCCGTTCGCTCCTTCCATTTCCAAGTCAGTTGTGAAATGAGGAATCCCCGCTACCCCGCCTCGGAAAGACGACATCACTGTGGCTGGCGACGATGCTGAAGGAGAGGCTCATTTCTACCAAATCCTCCTCCATTCTCACGATATCATGGACCTGGGTCAAACGAAATGTAAACAAACACTCAGGGGCACCCAAGTCCGAAAAAGAAAAGATGACAGCAGAACCCCAGGGTTAGGGCTGACCATATGTATCACTTTCGTCCCCATCAACGGATCCCTGTCATCGAATCAGCGTGCAGAAAATATCACAAGATGTCAAGATCTGATCTGATCACGAGTGGAGGCAAAAAGCCAAAAACTCCCCGCAACGGCATCCGCTCCGGCGA
The DNA here is from genome assembly GCA_030685235.1 of Copromyces sp. CBS 386.78. NCBI lineage: Eukaryota > Fungi > Ascomycota > Sordariomycetes > Sordariales > Sordariaceae > Copromyces > Copromyces sp. CBS 386.78. The sequence goes on from MU839227.1 coordinate 13,784, forward strand.
CCCGGACACGCCGGCCTAGCCCCAGCAGGGAAAGGCTGACGAGCATGTGCTGGAGATCGGCGCTCCGAATTCTCTTATCGCGGCTGTTCGTGTTTCGTGTTTCATTGTTTGATCTTTTCTTCTTCTTCAATCTTTTCTGTAGTCGCTCTCATCCTCATCTTTCAACGCGTTTTGAGATCTGAGGGACAGACCAGACTGAAGCCGACTCACGATGCTCACCCGATAAAGTCGCTTGCCACCACTACCACCACCGCAAACCCTCACCACCATCAGGATCCGACGACCGGCTTCGGCCATCCTCTCACCTTGCCACAACCACCACAATGCCACGCTCCGTCGCTCGCCTGAGCACCATCCACGACGAGCGAGAAGATGACCCAAGGGAAGACCACCAAAGCCTGCTCTTCATGCCACCCACTCCGCTCGAGGGTCCTTCTGCTTCTTCCTCAGTCTACTGGCCATCAACCTCCGGCTCCGGCTCTTCATCCTCTTCCTCCTCGTCCGACGACAATGACTTAGCACCCGCCGAAAACAATGAGCCTCAAGTACAAAAGCGAACCCACTGGACCCCCATCATCCTAATCCAGCTCATGATTTTCCTCTCGGCCATGGGCGTCGTCATCTCCTTTGCTCCGCGCACGCGCTTGTTTGAGGATATCGTTTGCAGGAAGTACTACGCTATTCATAATGGGACGGCGGAGACCACAACCGCCGCCCTCCTGTCCGCCACCACGAACCTGGAACTCCTTCGTCAAGCGCCCTCCGAATCGCAATGCAAAATCGCTCCCGTGCAAGACGCCCTCGCCGAGCTTTTCGGTTGGCAGACTTTCTTCGACGGCATTCCCGGCCTCTTACTAGCCATGTACTACGGCGTCTTAGCCGACAAAAAGGGTCGCAGCCCCGTCTTGTTCCGGTCGTTGCTCGGACAAGTTTTAGCAGCGGGTTGGGTGCTCTACGTTGCTTGGCGATGCTCTTCTGCTTCGGCGCTCTCTTCTTCCGGCTTATCCGACGGGACAGAGGACGGGATCATTGGTGGCAGCTGGGCACATCTGCTCTCCCTTAAAGCCACCTGGTTGAGTTCCTACTTCTTGATCATCGGTGGCGGAAGCACGGTCACGAGTGCGGTGGGCATGATGATCGTCACGGACGCGACGACGGAGGAGAATCGCAGCCGCGTGTTCTTTGCTGCGCTGTCGACGTTGATCACGGCCGAGTTGTTGGGTCCGGCGGCTAGCACGCTGATGATGAGGAAATGGGGGCTTTGGGTTCCTTTGGGGGTCGGGTTTGGGTGCTTGGTCCTGAGCGCTGTGTTGACGGCGAATATGCCCGAGACGATGCATCTTAAGCGGGCTTCTGGGTCTGCAGTGGTTGCTGATCCAGAGGCGTTGATGCGCGAGGAGGAAGAGCAGTACGACGTCGATGCGGGCGCATCCGTGGTCAACGGAGTCAACACAAACAAGGGTGGAGACGTCCACAAATCCGCCATCCAAGTCTACCGCCACGCCGCCCACACGCTCGCCTACATCCTCCACCACCCCAGTATCCTGTTTGTGGTTCTCGCATTTTTGGTAGCCGATTACTCACGCGAGTCGCTGGTTATCCTGATGCAGTTCGTTTCCACGCGGTATCACATCCCCATTGCTCAGGTACGCATTCTTGACCCTTCCTTTCTTTCCTTTCAATCTGCTAACAGACCTAGGCAAACCTTCTCAACTCCTTCCGCGCCTTCACCCAACTCTTCGTCGTCACGATCCTCCTCCCAGGCATCGACTACCTAATTACCCACCGCCTCCACGTTCCGGCCTTACGCAAGGACTTGATCCTATCTCGCATCTCCTTCTCCTTCGTCACGGCCTGCTTCGGCGTCCTGGTCTGGGCCCCCTCGCTTCGCTACGTCTTTGTCTCTTTGACGCTGTACACCCTCGGCTCTGGGTTCTATCCTTTTGCGAGGAGTCTGCTGGCTAGCTTGGTGGAACCGGACATGATTGGGATTCTGTTCACCACGCTCGCCATGATGGATACTGCGGGCAGCTTGATGGCGGGACCGGTGGTGGCTTGGAGCTTTGGATGGAGTTTGGGGCTGGAGGGGCTGTGGAGGGGATTGCCGTATATGGTTTCTTGTGTGCTTTGTGCGGTGGCAACGGTGTTCCTGATCTTTGGTGTTAAGGCTGAGAGGCCTGATTCGCGTGACGAGACGACGGTGGGGAGGAAGCGCCCGAAGGGCAAGGGGAAAGGGAAGGGGAGGGGCAAGGGGAAGGGTGTTGCAAGGGTCGCCGTGAGGGCTTTGAGAGATGTGGAGGAGGAGGACCAGGACGAGGGCGAGACACGGCCGTTGTTGGCCGGACGATAAGACATGGACGAAAAGCATCGGGAGGCGTTCTGGGCCCTGGATACGGCAGTGATACGTGTACATTGACTTATCAGGATTTGATATATGAAAGGAATTGGATTTGGTCAGATACTTCATTGGACCTTGGCGTGTTCGGAAGCGTCGGCAAGAAGAGCTGAGCATCTGTCTGTCGTCAGACCTGGAGCCGAAGAAGCCTCTACAGCCTGCTAACGTGAATAGCTGCAAACAGTCGCGGATCAACTGCTACAGTCGTTCGGTACCCGCGGACTGTAAATCGTCGGTGGCGCCTAGATGAACAAACGACCATGACGTTGGCAACCCAGCTGGAGTTCCATTACAGCTTGACAAATAAAAGTTGAGGCCGTGACGCTAACTACACGTTTCAAATAGCGCGGTAGGAGGCCACGGTACGATCCCCTGCAATGCCGCGGCAACTGCGAACCCCACTACGTGCCCATCTCATGACCGCCATCGGTTCGGCATCGACACGCAACCATCGCGGAGTTTGGGCGGGGTGATCGACAGGGCCCGCACGTATAAGAAGCTTCGGCGTCGCTGCATCTGGATTTCCCGGCAATTTGCTCAGCACCAACGCCCGTTCATCAACATCATTTAAGATGGCTGACAACAAGTTCGACCCCGAGTATTTCCAGGCCATCCAGCCTTTGATGGCGCTCAAGGCATCCCTCCCGCCTCCTGCCCCCACCACTGACGTCGCCGCCCTCCGCTCCAACAGCGCCGGGTTCGAGATGATCCTCGCCGGCATCCCCGACTCCCCTGATATCACCGAGACCACCTACCAAATCCCTTCCAAGGACGGCACCCTGATCACCCTTTACCGCTTCACCCCGGCGGCGGCGGCGGCGATCCCCGGCCCTTGTGCCGCAGTGCTCTACCACCACGGCGGCGGCTATGTCCAAAACACCGTCTCCCAATTCTCAAAGGATATCAAGCGGTACGCGCACGCCAGCGGCCTCACCTTCTATGCCGCTGATTACCGCGTCGCGCCTGAGCATCCTTTCCCCGCTCCCTTTGATGACTGCTACGCCGCCCTGGAATGGCTCCACGCCAATGCCGCTTCAGAGCAGGTTGATCCGGCACGCATTGGTCTTTTCGGTCTGAGCGCCGGCGGTGGGCTGGCTGCGGCCGTTGCCCTCAAGGCGCGTGATGAAAAAGTGTCGCCGCCCATCAAGAAGCTGGTGTTGGCGTACCCAATGTTGGACGATAGGACGTATTGGCCCGAGGAGCATCCATTGAATCCGTACTTGATGTGGACGGGCGCCTTCAACCGGGTTGCGTGGGGGGCATATGCGGGCGCGGATGGCGTGAAGGAGATCTCGCCATATGCGGCGCCAGGTAGGGCAGTGGATCTGTCAAGACTACCACCAACGTTCATCGACTGCGGCGAACTGGACTTGTTCAGGGATGAAGATATAGAGTTTGGTGCCAGACTGCTCAAGGCTGGCGGCAGCGTGGATCTGCACTTGTACCCTGGAGTTCCGCATGCGTTTGAGATGGTGGCAGTGAACATTCGGGTCTCGAAGCTTGCCGTCGAGCTCAGAGTTCTGGCGTTGGACAACCTATGATTTGATGTACTTTATTGTGGGCTAGATCTGTATTCAGCTCAACTTCCGTCCTTGGCCAGCAGAGATTCGGCAAACGTTTTGATGGCATCCTTCAGTGTGTATGCTGCTCTGCCCTGAGCCCAAAAGTGGCTGGCCCCGGAAACCTCGTGGGCTCGGAAGGAAGAGTTAGGAATGCCTTCCAGGCGTGCGGCCCACGGACGTAACTTTCGCACAGGCACAAAGCCGTCGTTGTCGCCGTAGATGGCGAGGGTAGGGTTTCGTACCAGCTTGGCTTCGGCTTCTTCCAGTGACATGGCAGTGTCAAAACCCGGGCCAAGCTCACCCGTTGGCGAAGCGGTAGCAGCTGGAGATGACATAGACCTGGTCAGACCCTTCCATGATGGTCTTCGAGGAAGCAGGTTGAACGAGGCGAGGTTGTTGATGAGGCCCTGCAAAGGCGAAACCAGCAAGTAGGCCGGGCGAGCTACCACTCGGTCTGGTACAGAAGGCAAGGAATCCTTTGCCGGTTGATGCTTTGTCTCTCGTGTGTCCTGTGCTGCATCTCCACTTGCAAAGCTGTGGTCCTTTCCGGAAAGACGTCTCTTATGACTCTTTGCCTTGGCCATCAGCTCTACAACGCCCTTGTGGATTCTCTCTTCCGTATCGTGGGAAAAGGACAATCGGGAATGGTGGTGTTTTCTGCTGCTTTCCTCTCCGCCGAAGCGCATGCCAGTGGGCGAGTGGGACAACATGTTGGCCTGATGCTCGAGGGCGGCTGCTCTTGCACTTCCTAACGTTGTGTTTTGCACCTCTGCAAGGTGTTGAGCTCGGAGTCGTATTTCAGCGGCATGGGAGCTGCAAGCCGGAGTGTCGAATTGGTGGAGTATGTTTTCGAGAGAAGGAAGTTGCATAGTGATCATTGAACCATACGAATAGCCGCCCATTAGGAACAATGGTGACTTGTTGATCTCGTGCGACGCAGAAGGTGTAACGGGTCTGGAGCCGCCATGAGGTCCCATATAATCTGGTGCTTCGGAAATTGGGCTCGTCGTCGGAACGGATTGTTGTCGGAAAGGATCGAGATAATGAACGTAATAGGATAGGAAGCCGACGAAAGAGGTGTAGTCTACCATCTCTGCCTTGGCTTTCCAAGAGGTCCGACCAGCGGAGCCTTGTGCGCCTCTTAAGATAACGAGGTATTGTCAGCATATGTCAGGATTGCAATTGGACGTAGGGAAGACGTAGTGTAGTCCAACCTAAAGTTGAAGGTGCCGACTAAAAAGCCAAGCTTGAGCAGTGTTCCGGCTGCGATGTCTACCACGGGGTCGTCATAGCAACCTCCGAGAGGCGCATACGGGTGGGCGAACACGGCGGCGTGTTTCCGCCATGGTGGTGAGGACGGCGACGGGTCGAGAGACTGGGGATGGTAAACGCGACAATCGATGGCGATGCCGTCGTGTAGACTCGGAAGGGTGAAGGAAAGCGTCGGGTCTGGAAGCAATGATCTTGCCAACCGGGACGGCTGGTCATCGGCGTCTGTCATTGCTGGGCGCGCCGAACCTTGCCGTAGCTCCAAGACTGGCCCGGTGGCGTGATAACGAGCAAATGGAAAAGGACTGAGGAACACAGAGCAACGGGCGCCTACACGACGTCCAAGGTCGATGCCTCCTTGTTGTGTAACTGAGGGGCGGGCATACACGGACGCGGTAGTTGTGAGGTCAATGTTTTCTTTTTTCTTTTTTTAAGCGATTGAAGCACTGACGGAGCCAAGGTGGAGAGTACTTGCCCGTTCCGTCACCGGATCCACCCGGCCCCATCCGGGACACGGCAGCCAGCTTCGGGGAGTGCCGAAGTTCTTCAGCATCCCCGGACCCCGGACCTCCTCCGTCCAACTTCACAATTTGAGACTGAATCTTGATGATAATTTCCTGGTATTTAGACCCGTGATGACATGACAGTTATCCATTCGTCTTTGTCGCCCAGTTCTTTGTCCGAGCCTTGCCGACTATGCTGTTTCTTGGCAGTCGGTCACCAGCGGTCAAATTCCGCAGAGAGTGAAAAGAATATCATCTCAGGTCCTTTGGTATTGAGGGAATCCATCTTCCACTTGTCATCTATTGACTTGATGTTGTCTTGAGGCTGAAAAGTTGCTGAGTGAGATGGTGACGCGTGGATTTAGTAGTGGGCTCATTATCCTGGAGCACCCGAGGTGGGCATTAAACGTGGCAGGACAACAACCTGGAAAGTGCAACATCATGGCTCTTCATTGTGGCACTGCCGTGTGTTCTTTTGGGGCTTTTGTAACTCATGAAGAAGCGTTAGTTACTGATACGTTGGAAAACGACCATGTTCCATACACAGCTGAGTTCTACCTATGATGTGCTGATATGGTAAACAATCCGGACTTCCACCTTAAATGCAAGAAATAGCTTCATCATTATGTTGTTAGGCAACGACAGTGAGAATGGACGGTTACGCACTACCTGTCAGACGGCAGGGGATATGCACGTGTACAGTCACGGGATTTCGGAAGAGCGGATCTGCTGCGGGATTTATACCAAATGCCAGATATCGAGCCAGGTGCAGATTAGTACAACAGAACACTCAATATAACTACGTTGAACCCCCTACTTTCAAACCTATATTATTACAATTAAAAGTCTTATTAATTCAGTCGTTTAAAGCTATCGCTAGCAATTCAATAATCCGAAAACCGAAAATAATAATGTCTTCGTCTACGACTAAATCTAACAATAGCGTTATATTCAACGTGCCCAAGAACTAGCCCGCGTAGGAAGATGCCTTTATCTCCTAGGCCTAAAATTTCAGCCTCTAGAAGTATATTGATCCAGTAAACCGAGTGCCCTGGCCTATTGACCCAGAAGAACCCAATATCGTCAACTATTAGGGTGCACCCCCCGAAGGGGAGACCCCCGCCGAACGTAGAACCCGGGAGCGAGAGCTTTCCAGCGCGGCGCGGATTTACGGCTTCTTTTATAAGCGCGATTATTGTGACTATATAACCGAGAAATAGGATTGGTGTACTAAAGTTAAGGCCCTCTCGGACTTAGGCATTAAAAAGACCACGCTAAGTCGATAGATGACCGAAATTGTTGGAAATTAGTACCGTAAGACTAACCTTACTTAATGTATTAGGTTATACGAATAGTACAACAACCTCTCCAGATCTGTTAGATTTACTGGTGTGTGATCTAGTTGATTGAACTGTTTAGAAACTAGCTGTATGACTAATCCGCTCTAAAAGGTCTGGAGGGTGTTCGGGTATCCTGGAAATACTAAGACCTTAATTAAGTAATTGGGACTCGCCTTATTTAATTGAGATCTCTACCTTATAATTTAATATACCCCCTTACTTATAGACTTCTTTTACTTATTTTAAAGTTAAAAGTAAAGTTATTTATAGATTTTTTATATATTTAAACCTAATTTCTTATCTAAATCGTTTAGATCGATCTCTTCTAATCCCGGATTATTTTTCTTTTGGGGTAGTCTTTTTACTATACTTAAAAACTCTCTAAACCTCTTATATTTCAGAATATCTAATACTTTTATTAATTTATTTACTAGTATTACTTTCGTATTTAAATATTCGATTTTAAGCGTTTTCTTAGTAAGGATCTCCTCCCTTAATTAGTATTTATAAATATTTATATATTTTATTTTAGTATTAAAAGTAGGGGTCTCTTCTATAAGTGCTTTAATAGTTTACTTATTATCGTATTATAAAGTAGGGATAGGATTTTCTAATAGCTTTACCCTTAGAGCGGATATTAATCGCATTATAAATAGGGTTTCCTTAACTACCCTTTTAATTATATATAGTTCTACTTCTATTATTGAAGTCGCGATAGCGGTCTATTTAATTATACCCTAATAAATTAAATTACTATAGAATTTAATTGTAAAACTCTATAAACTCTTTTAATCGCTTAAATTATCTATAAACGAGGTATTTAAAATTATTTCTAATCGGTCGCTACCACTGAAATATAATACTTAAATTTTAGTAATTTAAAAGTATTATATTACCTTCTTACTAATTATTAAATAAGTAAGATGAAGATTATAATTATATTGTACTAGTCTATTTATTAAGAATATAATATTTAATCGAATATTAACTGTTATATATAGTAGTAAACTTATATTAATTTAGTAGGAACGGATCTCTATATAGCTGGCGATACCTTTGTAGGGAACCAATTCTATATACCCTATAGGGACTAAAGTAAATTAAAAGCTAAATTTAAATAGTTTAGAGATTTTTTCAATATAGGTTTCTTATAATAGCTAAATTTTTCTTTAATTTCGATTATAAATAATTTTAATACTTAGAAATTACTAAAGCTCGTCTCCTCCTATAAAATGATATTTCGATTATAATTCTATAATATATTTATTAACTTCTTCTATTTTACTCTTATTAAACGTAAATACAATATCGTTAATATAGTAGAGTATAAGGATATTATTCTTCTTTATAATATACGGATTTTTAGGGATTATTTTGAAACCTATGGATTTAAACGTACTACTAAACTCCCTTTACTATAATAAAGGTATTTATCGTAGACTATATAGTGCTTTAATTAATTTAAAGACTTTATTAGGGATTTAATACCTAGGAGGTATATATATATAAATCTCTTTATTAAAGTATATATTAACGAAGGTATTAACCGTATCGTATTAGATTAATTCGAAGTTAAATTTTACGGCGAAAGCGATAATAGATTTAAACGACTTCCTTACTAAGGTAGAGGCGTACGTATCTACGCTATTCTTATTCTATTAATCGCTTCTTATAACGAACTATACTTTATATTTATTAAGCGTCCTGTTCTTATTAAATTTATAGACATATACTTATATATAATCGAGAATTTATTTACTTTGTAACCGCAATATATCCCTATTAACTTCAATCTATATCTTTATATCTTTATAACTCTATAAATAGGTCTTTTCTACTTCTTTAAAGAATTAACCCAATAAATAATTATTTAAATCGCTGTAATATTTAAGTATAAGGGGTAGATCTCGTTAATAAATTCTATTAAATCGGCCTAATTTAATAATTAACCGATATACCTCCGCCTTAATAATAATCTTCCCTATCGTTTTAAAAATTAGTTAGGATAATTTCCTAACGTTAAATACGGCTTCCTAAAATTCTTACTAATACGAATATTTATAGATTATTCGGTCTATTATATAACCTATACTAAATATTACCGGCGGGATTAATAGAAGCGGCGGATATATACTTATAATATATTTAATAAATATTTTATTTAAAATATAGTACGGATTAACTCCTTCTTATAACTAACTGTCCTCCTCCTAGGAGGCATCTTAACTTTATTCGTAGTCTCTATTTAAAAGGTTTAATAATAATAATTTAATATTACCGTTATTAATATCATTTTATAAGCCGTAGCCTTCTCTTTCTAATAATTCGGACACCCCCGAAAATTAATTATACGGCTCGTCGAATTTACTAAATAAATCCGCTAGCTCCTTACTATTAATCTATAAGTTCTTTTTTAGCTTCTTAAAATTTAAATTATATATAATCTCCTTGTTAAAGATTATATCTCTAATTTAAATAATCCGGTTTATATACGGATTCTATATATAATAAATTAAAGTCGCTAAATAACTAATAAAGAAATTTATTTATACTTTAAATAAATACTTTTAACGCCGCTTCTCTTTCTTCTAAGCAATACTCGTTATTATAAAGGCCTTACAACTATAAACTTTAAAGTAACTTAAATCTAATTTATATACTTCTTAATAACCATATTATTAAACAATATAAATATAAAACCGTTTAAATAGAAATTTCCAATTATAAAAGTACTAAGGGGATTTATTAATGAAATAAATAACTATAATAGTAATTTCTAACTATAAATCGATTAGAAATTTCGAATTTATCGATATAGTATTATATTTTTCCTTAATTATACCCCCTAAATACTTTGCCCTACTATTCTATATTTATATATTAGGAATAGAGGGTTTAATTATCGTTCCTCGTTATAATAACCTTTATTAAATCTTATTATTTATAAATTCATTATCAAATTCGAAGGTTTTAATATTGATATTATACTTTTATTTAAATATATCAATATAGGATACTAGTATAATACCGATAATAACCGCTTAACAATTAAATAAATAATAATTCTAAATATAATTAGACTAGCAGTATATAAACATAGTCTTCCCTTGGGCGGAGCTGGATATGCCCGAGGGAGGCAGTGAAACGCCCATCTTCTAGAATATTTATTTGTTAAGATTTTTGGAATCGAAATTTCTCCCTTACTAGAGCCCGCGTTACGCGGCCTCTAGCTATCAACCTAATTTTTCTATTTTTATTTTTATTTTTATCTTTATTTTTATTTTTTTTTTATTTTTTTTTTATTTTTTTTTATTTTTATTTTTATTTTTTTTTTATTTTTTTTTTTATTTTTATTTTATCTTTATTTTATCTTTATTTTTATTTTTATTTCCATTTTTTTTTTTTTTTTTTTTTTTTTTAGCCGCCCGGCTATCCACAGTCGTATTTACTACAGTCGTATTTACCGCGGTCGTTTACCGCGGTCGTTCACCGCGGTCGCTCACCGTATTTACCGCGGTCGCTTACTATATTCACCGCGGTCGCATTCACCACAGTCGCATTAGCCGCGGCCGCATTTGAACAATAACTACTCTTTTCGATTTTTCTCAACAACCAGACCTCGTACCACGATATAAAAAGTACCAAAATGACCACCTAATTAAAGCGAACATTTTCCAGGTTTTTTTATTCAGATGCATTCTTTCGTTGAGAAGAGGTGTTGCCGGAAGAGTTTGATGCACAGGCCTCGAGTTCAGCTGAGTTTTGAAATTTCCCGATTAGGACGATAGGCTCCGCAATTAATTGCACTTTAGCCCATTATAGACCGAAATCGGTAGCTGGTTAGACTCAAAACCGTCCCTGGATAGACTTTACCCACTTTTATACTAAGTAAGCTAAGCCGCTCAGCCGTGCAGCCGTGCCAGCACACTACATAATTGATGCCCGCGCATTACCAGATCTACGTCGTCGTCGTTATCTTTTACGTAAAGTTATTTAGAGTTATCAATCCAGTCAATTGTCTACTATGGAGGGTATTGATACGGTTGTTGCTACTATAATTGCTGTGCCCTATGCTGGCCCTGTTGCTGGCCCTGTTGCTAGCCCTGGGGCTGTTGCTGCCTAGAGTGCTGGCCCAGAGTGCTGGCTAGAGTGTTACCCAGAGTGCTAGCCAGAGTGCTGTCTAGAGTGCTAGCCAGAGTGCTGGAGAGCCCCTATATTATATCCTTGTGAATACACTAGAGGTACTGGAGATGGTGCTATAGCAACTGGAGCTGACACTCAGCATAAAAGTGGGTACTCGTCGGTTAGGTGGATTCGCTTCGCCGGTTGGCTGGCTGTAAGCGGGCCCCCAAAGGGAGCCCCACCTACCTAACCGACGAGCAAAGTCTATCCAGGGACGGTTTTGAGTCTAACCAGCTACCGAATTCGATTATAGACAGAACCGCCGCTCCTTCCAATTTTGGCACTTCGATGGGTGGGCCCATGGACCACGACCTTTGGTGCGGTTCTTCCATAACACCTTTGGGCCCCCCGATCGAAGCGCCTCCACGGTAGAAGGATAGGCGTTTCAATAAAGAGGAAATATTTAACCCTATTATTTCCTTTATTAAATTCGAGAAAATCTACTACGAATTTCTCCCCTAATCTATAACCGCAATCTCTAAATATACAATAAACTTATTATTTAATCTTTACTATAGCATACGCATCGTATTTAATTAATAGTATACCGCGGATCTATACCTCGTTAACGTTTTATAAATAATTGAATATTTATAGTCCTAAGTACCTGAATTATAAATACTAAATATCTACTATCTACTTTAACGGGCGTCGAATATAAGAAATAATTTCGTATTAACGTATTACGAACAAAACTCTAATAAACGAAAGGAAAATAATTTTTATAACTGTTTAACTATAAATAGTATTTAAATAATAAAAGAATAATCTATTAACTTTCCTTAAATAATTATTAAGAGGGCGATAATTTTAATAGAAACCTTACCTTCGTAATTAAATATAGGAAACGAAATTAATAGTAAAATTAAGGTAAAAAACAACTTCTTTTAACTGTAACTTTAGGAGACTATTCTTTCTTCTAATAACGACGTTAATTTTTCCAAACCCTTTAATCGCTACTTAAATATTTTTAACTTATATACAATTATTTAGATTAATATAATAGAAGTAAAGGAAACGAATAATTTTATTAAAAATATAGAATAAACTATTAAAATCGAGAATTATTAAATTCTTAAAGGAGTAAATCTCTTCCTTAGCTTAATACGCTTCGCTAACTTAAAAGGTCACTCTATAAATAATATTACGATTTACGTTTATATTAGATAGTTACGCATTTTCTTATTTTTTAAATACTTTTTCCTCTCTGCTATTTTCGATTATAATACACTCTATTTCTTTAATAAACTTTAAGTTTTTTACAAAATTTTCTTTAACGACGCAACGAGTATAAGGGTTTAACCTAATAACCCTCTTAAGTTTAATATTTAAATTAATATATTAATATTCTTTAAGGGTATATAGGGATTTCTCGTATATTCTATATATAAGGAGACTAAATTTCTTACACGTTTGAAGTTCGGATATATCTAATTAATATTTTCTTTTCCTAAATATAATACCCTTAGGCCTAATACCCGTAAACTTCTTATTTTTACTTTTTTAACAAACGTCCTTATTATAAATATTTTTTTTATAGTTATTGTTAAATATAAATTTCTAATTATTAAATTCAATACTAATTTCGCTAGCGCTAAAAGTATTACAATATCTTCCTTTAAAAACTATTCCGCATTTTATAAAATCGTTACTACATCTTTTAAAATCTTTATATATTTCTATAAAAGTAAGAATCCTAATAGCCATCTCCTTATTAAATTTCTAAATACCTTTATACTATTTAGGGCGTATAATTTTAACTACGTTAATAAAATCGATATATTAAAAGTTAAGGACTTTGGTCTCTCTAATACCTATTATTTAACTATTGCTTATTGCAATAGACTAAACTTAAAACTAATTACCCTAATTCTTAAATTCCTTCGTAAATACAGTAATAACTTCTTAATATTATTTCCGGACTTTAATTTATTTATGAATTACTTTATAATTAATTATAATTTTAAATCTTTTATACTATTCATTTATCTCCTACTCCTCCTTCATAATACTATTTTATAGACCGTAATTAATTAATAATTTTATTTAAATACGTACAACTTTATAGCTAGCTACGAACTTCTTCCAATCTTTTTTATTATCGGGATAAAGCGTAAGCTCCAACTTAAAGAGTTCCTTATTAAAGAGATTTACTTCGGTAACGAAAGTATCGAAAATTATTTTATTATATTCTTTAGGTTCGGTTAGAGGAATTCTTTAAATTGCCTCTTCTAAATTAACGACGGTTCTATTATTAAAATTATTAAATTCGATTTTAACGGCTTTAATCCATACCTTTACTTTTTTAATAATAGGGTATTAGCTAGGATTAGGTTATTTCGGTATTATAAATTTTTCAACCTTACTTTAAATCTAATCTTTAAAAGTATCCGAATTATACTTTAATTAGAATATAGGCTTCTAACGGATTTAATTATTATTATCTTTAAAGTAGGCGATATTCTCCTTAGTATCGTTACTAATTTTTAAAAGAAATATCGTATCGTTTAATTAATTATTGGTTTCATAATATTAATCATCGTATTAATAGATAATACGCGTATTAGATTATTAATTATTAAATTTATTAGTATATAATCTAGTTAATTAAATTATCTAGAAATTGGCTATATAATTAATCCGCTCTAAAAGGTCTAGGGGGTATTCGGGTATCCCGGAAATACCAAGACCTTAATCAGGTAATTGGGACTCGCCTCATCTAGTCGAGATCTCCACCCTACAATCTGACAAGATCCGCTTCTTTCAACGACCGCGAGGCCAAGAAGTTTGCCAGGGCTACCCTTCTTAACCTTTTTAAACCCCCCGCGAAAGGAAATTGTGACTAGTTTAATTGGACCTTCTAGTGGGAATTAGCTATAGCCCTCTATATTGCTCGGCAAATCCCCAGCGCTAACGAACCCGACCTCTAGTTTTTAGAGTTCTACAACGCAATTAAATCTTCTTTTTATAATAATTAGGCAGAAACTTATTAATTCTAATATAATAAGAAGATCGAAGAAAATCCTAACTTCTAAATTTCCTTCCGAACTATAGCCAAGGATTTTCGTAAAGTAATAATAGCGAATACTACTTAGGGAAAAGGTCGTACCCCCCCGCTTAAAAATATAGTATTTACGGCTACGTTAAATAATAAGCCCGCTAAGGAGGACGTTCCTAATAATAATAAATAATTTAGCCCGGGAGCAAAGGGATAGGGAGAGGTAGCAAAAATTAACGGTAAGAAATCCGTTCCTAAAAGGAATATTAATAATAAGAATAAACGTACTTCTATTACTTCTTCCTCGTCTTTACCTTTATTAAAGAAATTCCAATTACTGTATAAACTTTATAAATTCTATAGCTATAAATTAGAATAATATTATTATATAAAGTTATAAATAGCTTTCGATAATTAAGTCGAATCCCCTATTATCCGGAAATAGGTAGAAGTAAATTTAAAGAAGGATAAATACCTTAAGGAAGCCGTTAACTACTTTAAATAAGCGAACGAAAATAACGAGAATTAATTTAGTCGCTAAATTAGTAAGAGCAGTTTCTTAATACCTACTACGGATTACTACAATGCCGTATACCTATTAAGAAATTCAGCGATCTTCAATTTAGGTACGACAATTTATATTTTTAATGAGGTTAATTAATTGGACGACCTAATTCCTACAAACCCTAGTAATTATATATAGGTTAGAAATAAATGTATACCTATCGAAGGATATAATAATATTATACTAATAGTCTAAAATAATAAAAGAGGTCGCGATCTATACTTTATTAATATTGTATTAATACTAAATATAGCCTATAACTTCGTTTCCTTAAAAAAATTCAAAGAGGAGCAGATCTTCTAGGACTATAAAAATAGTTATTTGCGTTCTAACCTTATAGACTCCCTAATTTATAATATTTACTCTTATTATAATTAATTTATATTAGAGTATATCCCCCTATAGAATAATAGTTTTAACGAATCTTCTTTTATTATATAGTATTCTAACTATTTTAAACAGAAGCCCCAAAAGGGAGATCCTCTCCGTTAGCATTTTCGACTTAGTTACCCTAACCCTAATACCTTCACTAAATTTACCGAACAAATATATAGCGTTCGGTTAAAGGGACTAGATCTAATCTATTACAATTTATACGCAAAGGCTAAATTAAAACGCTAAGTACGTAAGGAAGTTCGGAATTACTTCGAAGGACCCGGGTTATATTTCGCAATCAATTTTTTTTTATATGAAAAGGCAAAATTCGGTAGTATAGAATATTCGAATTTAATAGTAGTTATAAATCGATAATTTAAATTTATTTAAATATATTACTTAAATAACCGAAAAGCGGATTCTATTATTACTTATTTAGAATCCCTATTTATAAGTTTATAAACGAAATATTAAATAGTACTTCGTATCGTTAAATATAATAACGAAATAACGAATAGCAAGAAGATTATTACCTAGTTCTTTAATAAAGGGACTAGTATTAAGCCCTTAACGCCTTATATACAAATTCAAAACGGTAGCGTAGAGCGCTTAAAGGGTATAATTAAAATTAAAGTAGTAATAATATATTCGGGTACGAATCTACCCTATAAACTATAATTAAAAATCACTAGAACAGCTATATATCTATACAATTTAATTCCTAAAATTAAATATCATTAGAAATCCCCTAAAAAAAGATTTAAAACATTTTATTAATTTAAAAATAGTATCGTCCTATTAGCAAATCCGTCTCCAATTATTATATACTTTAAAATCTATAGTTATAAAGCCTTCGCCCTCTCTACAGAGGTAATAAAGGAGTAGAATAAAACTATAAAATTCAAAGACTATATATACATTAAGTATTTAATAAAGTACTAATTAACTAATATCTACCGGATTTAGAACTTATATACGAATACTATTATTATTATACAAAACGTCGTATTTAATGAAGACAAAATATTCTTTAATAATATTAAAGAAATTTATAATACCCTTAATATTTCCCTTAAAAAGTTAACTATATAATTAAAAAATCTCTATTAAATAAATACTATACAAGCAAATCTCCTTTAGCTTAATACTATTAAGGAAGGAATTCCTAGCCCTATTACCTAAAGTTTTCTAAATAAATTGAATATACTAAAGGAAAAGGAGGAATTTAGGATACGAAATCCGTAAGCGGGTCTAGAAAATCTATAAGGATCTCTAGAAGAACCCCTGTTAATACTATTAATATAAAAGTCGTCGGATTTTTAGGATATAGTCTTAAATTTAAAGGATAAGGAAGAAGGGTATTTACTAACCCTTTTTAAGAGCCTAGCCGCATTCCTAATAACTGACCTCTTTTAATTTAATAAAGATTTATAATTAATTATAGATTAATATTTTATATAAATTGTATCTTTTATATCCGTACGAAAGAATAAATTAGTAAATACTTAGAGAAATAAAGTTGTAAATTAAACCTTTTTAAAAAAGATAAAAGAAAAGGGGATCGAAATCGACCCCGGCTATAACCCTAAATTAAAGATAACGAAGGAATTTATATATTGCTATAAGGTAAAAAGTATATTAAAAACCCTCTATCGGTCTAATTTTCTACCCCTTCTTAATAATTATAAATAATTTAATTCTTATCCCTTTAGAGAATTCTTTAAAGAAGTAGAAAAGGAATACCTAAATAAATATAGGGATTTTAAATCTTAGAAGTAGGTTAGCGCCGAAGAATTTAGAAATAATAAAATATTCGGCTCAATATAGGTATATATTTATAAATTCGATTAAAACGGCCGTTTCTTCAAATATAAAATATATTTAATTATATATAGAAATTAGTAATTTAAAGATAGCGTACGAAAAATATATATAGCGATTCTAGTAATTAAATCGTTCTATATTTTAATAGCAATAGCGGCCTACTTTAATTTCGATTTAATTTAGTACAATGTAAAGAATACGTTTGTAAATATATTATTTAATAAATTAATATATATAAAACTTTCCCCTAATTATATAAAGAAAGGCTAGGTACTCCGGCTACTACGGGCGCTATATAATCTATAGAGATCTCCTTTCTTCTAGTAATAAGAATTTATTAGAACTTTAATTACTATAAGTATAAATCTTCTCCCTATAGAACTTAATATCCTCGTTAAAAATAATATTTTTTTATTCTTTTATATTAACGATATTATTATTATTTATAAATATAGGGACTAGGAAATCGCTACTATTAAAAGGGTAATAATTACTATAGAGAAAAAATATTAATTAATTGGCGGAAATCCGTTAAAATAGTTCTTAGGTATCGAAATTATTCGAAACTACAAAAAAAGGCTAATTTAACTCTCTTAATATAAATATATTTAGAAGATTATTAATAAGGTAAAACGAATTAAAAAATTATATATAACCTTAATAGTTAAAGAAGAATTGTTCCCTTATTAAAATAGTACTATATTATATAAAATCGTCGCGTACTAAGTGAAAATCGGTTCTATCTTCTATATTGCCGTTACGTCGCAATTAAACGTCGCCTTCCTAATTTCTAAATTCGCTTAATTCAATTCCAACCTTAATCCTACTTATTACATAGTAATAAATTGGGTAATTCTCTATCTTCTTATAATTTAAAATTTCGCCCTTTAATTAGGTAATAAAGACCGTTAGGACTTCTATATTATAATTAACTCCTTATTTATAAATAATTCCCTTAATCGTAAAAATTTACAAGTATTCGTAATATAGTTATTAAGTAGTATTATCAATTAGCGTACTAATAAATAAAATACCGTTACAACTTTATTAATAGAAGTTAAGCTATTATCCTTAAATTAAAGTGCTAAAGAAGTAATTTACGCCCGCCGCCTATTTAACGAACTTATACTAAATTTCCTAAATTAGGAGAAAACCCCTATAAAGTACGATAATAAGTAAATGATTCGCTTTATTATAAAGGAGGGAATATAGTTTATTACGAAACTTAAGTACGTAAATATATATAAATATTAATTAAAGTAAATATAAGAGAGGAAACTAATTAATATAGTATATATACTAATTAAAAAATAAATCGTTAATGGGTTTATAAAGAACTTCCTTCCTATAATTTATTTAATTTCGCTAGAATAATTAGGATTCGTAGAATTATAACGGCTACCGATTCAATTGCGAGAATTTAGTAACGGAAATATCGTTATAAAGCGCCCTAAAGGTATAGAAAACTCTAGTAAAGAGGATACAGGTAACGAAATAGCGAATATATTTATTGATAGCTCTTATAAATAATAGTTTAAAAGTTACTGTAATAAAAGGAAACAATTAAGGATTATATTTAAGAATAGTATTATCTCTATTTAGAAGGATTTTAGGGCATTTCTAAATAGATCTAGTACAATTTATACGCCAGATCTAAGGGGGTATATTAGACGGTAGGGGATATATACGTACATAGTCACGGGATTTCGGAGGAGCGGATCTACTGCGGAATTTATACCAGATGCCAGATATCGAGCCAGGTGCAGATCAGCACAACAGAACACTCAATACAGCCACGTTGAACCCCCTACTTTCAGACCCATATTATCACACTACCTTATCTTAACTCAGAAGTAGCTTGAAACCGGTGTGGGGTTTGAAGAATGCATGCACGTCATCCACTGAACGGCATGTAAATGCGTCAAATAGTGTACTGGCCTCTGACTTTCCTTTGATCCCTCCGAATCCAATGCTTCGTAATCGAGTCTTCTCTTCGAGATCAAAATAGTTTGAGTTTGGAGTTAACCAGTAGGTGAGGGTTTTATAATTTTGAACCCAAAGGCCTCTTCAACAATTCTAGGTACGATCCTTTCGGCACTTGATCAATTCAAGCTTTTGCCGAGTCCTCTTCACATTATCAAGCCACGTAATTGATCGCCTTGGATTATCGTCAGTGTCCAACACTATTGGTCATGTTTTGCTTATCATCGGCACGAGCACTAAGGCAAGGGCAGTCACCAAGCCTTGTTGTTCCTGAGCTCCTGAGGTCGTTGATTCTGCCATGTGCTGGAGAATGTAACCATTGACATCTCAGCATCTACCCAAGAGTAAAGAGGTAAACGGACAAATGCAAGATATGTATGTAGGTATAAGTTTCGAGTTGGCCAAGCCGTGTCACCAAGCCGGGATCACGTCCCAGATCTCTGAGGGGGGAGTGGACTGTGTGAAACCGTGAGAAATGCGGTGTGTGCGTTCCCCCATTTCCCCCGATTTCACTCCGTGTCTCGGACAATCTTCTTTCTGATAATCATTATTCCCGGTGAATGTCCCGATCTAGCTTGGTTTAGACCCAAATTGCACAATGAGGGATCTAGAGGAGTGCGCGCGTGTCCCGTCTTGACTGATGACCCCACCACCTCACTGCAAGGGTTGCCCCACGATTTGCATTCCCCTGTCCCTGTGTCTGGTCCGGTGGCCCCCCCTGCCCCCCTTCTCAGCGACCCTTCCAGCCTGTTTCGTCCGGGACAGCGCCCGAAAGATGTCAGGTGGCCCTTCCACTTGCGCGCCAAACCCGGGCGCCTGAATTTCCGATGACGGCAGGACGGGCCCGGACAGGAGGGATCCTGGAAGCCTTGCTGCAGTGAAACTCAACAAACTCATCTCTTGACCGCCAACTCTTTTTCGCTCTGATTCTCTTTCCCCGTCTGTCTTTTCATATCTCCATGTCGGAGCCCCCAACACAGCCCACCCAGCCATGAACCATTTCCGACTCCCTGGCTTCCGGTCCCATCAGTCGCCAGCACTCCACAACTCGGTAACCTAAAAACAACAACCACTGCACGCTACTGCGCCTACTCTTCTCCCGCTTACGCTACCCTGTAGACTAGAGCCCGAATCCCTACACTTGCGCCTACAAGGGGACCCTCTTCCGTCACCGCGGGCCTCCGTTTCGATACCCGACTCGAACCCTCGACCTAACATCCGACGCCGTGCTACGAACCTTCAGTACCATACTCCAATGACCGACCTTCTCGTCCACGGGCCGCCAGGCATCCGTGTCAGCCCCAGCGGCGCCGATGGCAGCGATTGTGGCACCCAAAAGGCATCTTCCCAACCCTTGGCTTCGGCTCTCAAGAAAAAGAATAGCAGGGTCGAGAAGCACGTCGCGTTCCGGCCCCTCTCGAAAGTCATCCGCAGTGCCGGCAACTACGTTCTGTCATGGCGAGACGGCCTCACTCAGCCCGAGAGGGAAAACAAGCGGAGGATCGAGGAGAGGATGCGGCTCCTAGAGGACGTCATGCACAATGTTTGTACAACTATTCACAACAATCCATGCTGCTCCACGTCACACCTCCGACAACGCTGACCATTCTTCTGTCACATTCAGGCCACCAGCGCAGAGGAATGGGAAACGGCCGCCAAGGAACTCGACCACCTTGAAGGCAACGACGCGTGGAAACTCGATCCCTCGACCGGCGACTACCACCCCGATATCATCGAGACCAAGCTCCGAGACCTGGATCATGCTCGGGAAAATGGCGACACAAGGGAAATGATGTATCTGGTCCGTACGGCCCTCTCGCGCGACCTCGGCGGAATGGGCAACATCGACTTGTACCGCCATTCGTATGTCGGGACCAAGAAACTGATCGAGGACTATGTTGACTCGGCCGTCAAAACCATCGACGCTCTGGTGGACCAAAGCACCCAAACGTTGCCTGCCGACATGGAGACCAAGGATTTGTTGGAGGGCATGTTGTACGCCAGACAGAGCTTTGGGAGAAGCGCCCTTCTTCTGAGTGGAGGGGCTACTTTTGGCATGTCGCATATCGGTGTCATCAAGTCCCTGTTTGAAGCGAATCTTTTGCCTCGCATCATCTCGGGCGCATCTGCTGGTTCCATTGTGTGCTCTGTTCTGTGCACTAGGAAAGACGAGGAGATCCCCGACCTGATCCAGCACTTTCCTTATGGCGATCTCGACGTATTCGAGGGTCCCAAAGACGGCATCTCCGACAGGTTGCGCAGACTTTTGACCCAAGGGAGCTGGGCCGACATATCGAATCTCACCCGAGTGATGCGATCCCTGCTTGGCGACCTGACTTTCCAGGAGGCTTACAACCGGACTCGAAGGATATGCAACATTTGCGTTTCGACCGCATCTATTTACGAGCTCCCTCGCTTGTTGAACTACATTACGGCTCCGAATGTCATGATCTGGTCCGCAGTGGCTGCTTCGTGCTCCGTCCCACTTGTGTTCCAAGCAGCTCCGTTGCTGATCAAGGATCCTACGACCGGCGCCCATCTTCCATGGAACCCCACACCCCAACACTGGATTGATGGCTCTGTAGACAACGACCTACCAATGACCCGTCTCGCCGAGATGTTCAATGTCAACCATTTTATCGTTTCCCAGGTCAATCCCCACATCGTTCCCTTTCTTTCTAAAGATGACAGGTTATATCCGCGGAACCATCCCGGGCGGCTTCGCCAACAAAAGGCTGCCGCCCAAGAAAACAACAGCGAGTGGCTCTATTACCTCACCACTCTAGCCAAAGATGAGGCCGTCCACCGACTGCATTTCCTTACCGAGTTTGGCATCTTTCCCGGTCTCCTGACCAAGCTTCGCTCCATCCTTAGTCAGCGATATTCTGGGGACATTACCATCCTGCCAGAACTTTCAATCCAAGACCTCCCTCGCATTCTCAAGAACCCGACACCCGAGTTCATGATCCGCAACTGTCTCATAGGTGAACGAGCAACCTGGCCGAAACTGAGCCGGATTCGAGACAGGTTGGCCATCGAGCTGGCCTTGGACCAAGCCGTCCACGCCCTGCGGGCCCGCGTTGTTTTTGGTAAGAGCCAAGTCGACCTCCGTCGCATCAGTGGTGCCACTCTCGGCCCAGCTGTCCAGCCCACTCCCGGCTTCATGCGCCCTCCATCCTCGGGGGAGGCTACCCCTGGCGAGAATCAGCATCATCGCACCCGGCACCATCACCGCAGAAGCTCCGCTAGCAGCGTTCAGATCCTCGCCTCTCGACACAGAAAGATGTACCAAAGCCATGATGATGACTACCTAACCGATGACCAATCCGAAGAAGACGAGCGTCTGGAGATGAGCTACCGCAGAGGTGCCCACACTCGCCCTGGGAGCGTCACTCCGCACGCCCGAGCGCCGGTTGCTCACACTCTCGCAAAGCCGCGGTTGCAGAGGTCCGCTAGGAGCGCAAGCCACATGCGGGAAGGAAGACCTTGGTCCCAGGTTCACACGCATCCTCATCATACCCACGGTCAAAGCCATGGCCTCCATCAGGCATCTCATGCCCTGCAGCAACTCGTTCAGGACGGCTCGGCAGGGGACGAACGACTCTTTGACTTCTCCAGACCTCTGTCGCCGCCCACGAGTCATGCGGGGAATTCTTCGACTGTGGGCGTAGATGAGACGCCCGGGGAACAGCATGTGAGACATTCGGACGCGGATGATGAGAACCAGAGTGATTCTGTGTAGGCTGGGTGCTTGTTAGAGGGGGTCTACTGGGTGGCTGTTTTGGGTTAAATAAGGATTTATTATGCAGTATTGGTTAGTTAGGAGAACGGCGTATTGGGATCAAGGATGGAGGGGTTGCGGGAGTCCATGAAAGACATGACATGGGGAAGATCGCATAAGGCTGAATGACAGCGTAGACATTCCATTGGTATCATTACTACCCTATTTTTGGATACCCGAGCACATCCTGTTGCTAAATACATACACACTATTAGTTCACGGCCACGAGTCCTGCACTCATCACCGGCATTATTTGTTCCCATCCCAATGTCACAGTCAAGCACCACGCAATATGCACCCTCCTTCTCTCTTTACTCCTCTTTTCGCCCCTTCTTCACACCCCTCTTTGCTTCTCTCTTCGATTAATCGGATCACGAGCACACCAACCGCGGATCAGCCTGGTACTCCTTATACTCTGGACGAGATGTGCCCTGAACCGTCCAAAACCTTACAGGGACATACAGAAATGCCTAGGCGCCGATCGACAAAACCTTTACGATATTTACCTTGGCATATCGAACATCGGAATTAGCATATTCTGGATGATCAGATACAAGACGCATAGTGAAGCCGACCCGAGGTCATGAGCTGACATACCGACCAGTTTTTAACTGGCATACCATCAAAATGTCTTCGACTTCTTCGCTTTGGTCTCTTACACCTTTGAGCTATAAAGATACAGCCAAGACCCGCTATTCTACATGACAGCTAACATATTAATAGAAAGAGTACTTTAAGATTGAGAATGTCTTTTCGGACCGTAGTAAAAGTCTTCATATACCGTAGCCCCACCCTTCCCGCGCGCCAAGCTACGCTAATGCACACCAAAATTTTTGAGCCAATTAAATCGCTCGCATCCAAATCGCGGTCCACACTCTACTTTCGCCCACCCAGATGTGCACCCAGATATGCACCCAGATGTGCACCCAGATGTGCACCCAGATGTGCACCCTCCCTATAATCAATCAAACCACTATCGCACGTATTACGAGATATCGCTAAGTAAACAACGCGCTTTCGTCTGGCTAACAGTCGCTGACAATTGCTGACAGTTGCTAACAGTTGTTGATAGTTAGTTGAGCGATTCAATTGAGCGATGTGCGACCGTTTGCGACCGTACCGCTAAGTGCGCTGTAAAGTGCGCTGTAAAGTGGCCAATCTGGGTGCATATCTGGGTGCACATCTGGGTGCACATCGGGGTGTACATCTGGGTGGGCGAAGTAGAGTGTGGACCGCGATTTGGATGCGAGCGATTTGATTGGCTCAAAAATTTTGGTGTGCATTAGCGTGTATTAGCGCGCGGGAAGGGTGTAAGTGGGTGGGGCTACGGTATGGGAAGACTTTTACTACGGTCCGAAAAGACTTTCTCTTAAGATTTGGGTGGGGGCGGGTGGGTAGTATTACTCTACTTCAATCTCTACGGTTCAAAAAGCTCAACGACGTTCGCCTCTTCTCCTTCGCATCATTTCGTTGTGCCTCTCGAGCCCTCTCCTCCTAGGATTTATCCAGCTCCTCGCCTTCCTCCTCCTCATCATCGTCGTTGTCGGTCACCCGGCCGGCCATGGCAGCACTCGAGGCTGTGTTTTCGCCGAGGACTGGGGAGGAGACGTTGTGGCGGGGGGAGCCGTCTTCGTCAGACATCTCGGTGAAGACGTCAGTTGCACCCTCTGCGGAAATGGAGCTGCTGGTGGCATCATCGTGGTGTTGATCGGGACCGTGGTTGGAGCGGATGCTCTCACTCCAGGTATGCACCAAACTAACAGCGTCATCCATCTCTTCGTCTGCCGCCCTTGGTCATTCATCTCTTCGTTGTCTTCGGTTCCTTCCTTGTCTTCCGTTTCTTGATCGCCTTCCACGTCTTGATCCTCTTCCATCTCTTCGTCGCCACTCATCTCTTGGTGGTCTTCTATCTCCTCGTCTTCTTCCATTTCCACGTCGCCGTCGGAGTCGTGAATACCGCTCCATTCGCTGGTATCGCTCCAGCTGTCGGACTCCCCATCGTTCTGACTTCCATCCGGGTTGTCATTTGGGTTGCCATCCGAATCCGTGGTGTTGGCAAATGTACCGTTGGGCGAGTCATCGTTGCCTTCGTTGACATTGTTGTTGGGTCCATCATCAGTGTTGGCATTCTCAGACGCGACACCCTCTCAGGTGCCATCAGTCTCTCCATCTCCCGCAACCTTGAATCTGACGAATGATGTTGACGACCCGTTGATCGCCGTGAAGCCGCTTGACTTCAGTCATCTAAAGAAGATCCCTGTACATCTTATCGAACCCGCCAGGGAGCAGAGCAAAACCACTGCGCTTGCGAATCTCCTCCTCGGAATGGGGATGAACTTCTCCATTCCCAAGAGCAACCTCTGCCAGTGACGACGTGACCGCTTCGTCTGCTGCGTTGATGACTCCTCTCAGTGTCTCCTCAACCCGGATGACGTCGTGGAGTAGCGGCATTAGCTGTGCGGTTACGCTTGGAGCTTGGGTCTGCGAATGCTCGGGGCTAGGGCTGCCCGAACGACTCAGTTGCTTGAGACAAAGGGAATTCCTCGTGCGCTTCCCGGAGAAGTGGAATGAGCTAGAAGAGGAAGAAGAAGCCTAGACCGGAGAGTCTCGATAAACAGACCGACGGCAATAAGTGCGCCCGGTACGCAGTGAAAGGGAAGCGCAGCCGAAGTGAAGGGCGCAAAGCGGAAGGCACGACCCTCTTGGGCAGACGTGAGGGCAGAAGCCTAAATTTACGGGAAGGAGTGTCTGTAAAGGCAGGCCGACCTGGTAAGTGGATGCCAGGGCACGGACTTCGGCCTGAAAACCATCTCATCGAGCCCACGGCCTTCACGAAGGATCCTCCGCATCCTGAGCTTGATGAAGGTGTTGCGATTCCATCGTTCTTGTGAAAGGCCGTGTCAAGTTAACCAAAACAACAAAGCATATTAAGAGGTTAAAATAAAGTGGAGGGCAGGACTGTTGAAGCCATTCCTATGTCTTGGCATTCTTGGCATTAGTGGACTACCCTGTATATAAGTCGGACTTGCAATACGAACAGCACATGGAAAATATCTGGTATCAACCGTTTATCAAGTGTTTTCATCCAAGTCGAAAGATTCAATTCCCCAACCACCTTTCTCCATCAAATCCTGTCTTCTTATTGTTCTTTGTGGACCTAGAGTGGTCAACACCGGCCACCCGCCCCAAACGATGCCGCTATCCTCGC
Organism: Copromyces sp. CBS 386.78; assembly: GCA_030685235.1. Lineage (NCBI taxonomy): Eukaryota > Fungi > Ascomycota > Sordariomycetes > Sordariales > Sordariaceae > Copromyces > Copromyces sp. CBS 386.78. The sequence goes on from MU839227.1 coordinate 39,769, forward strand.
GTGTAAGTGACATGACAAAACCCTAACCCTCCCCTTTCTAACTCGGAGCCCAACCATCCGAAAACCATGACTATCATCTCTATATTCAAGCCATACTGACTATCTTGAGTCTCTGATCAGGCACATAATACTCCTCGGATATCGTTCCGCCCGAATCAACTCCCTAGAACCTCCCCCAAGGCACCTCCAGCGCGCCGTCCTCCATGCCCGTCACCACCTGAATCCGCTTCGAGTCTGCAAACCGAAAGTACACCGTCCAGGACTTCCTAACGCCCGGCCAAGTATCCTTCTTCCAAAACGCGTTCGTCATCCGGATCTGGCCCCTCCTCCCCTCCAAGAACTTGGCCAGTTCCTGCAACACCGACGGCGTCTCGATGCGTTCCGGCCCGTACAACGCCGCCAGAATTTCCACCGAGCCGTTGTAAGGAAGTCCCGTCCGCCACGGTCGATTGATGGTTTGTGCAAACTGTGACATTTCTTCTGCGGGCTTTTGCTCTCTCGCATCGGCGTCCTTGTCCGCCCTGATGCTAAGGACGACCGTATGCTCTGGAATGTTGAGCAGATGCACTCCCGCATTGTTGTTCAACCCCTCGAATTGGTAGAGCACTGTCAAGGTCTTTGTGGCTCCATAAGCCGGATCGGGCGTCAACACCTTCCAGAGATTGCACATGTCGAAAGTGATGCTGTCGTCTGATGCCACCATGGCCCGGATGTCGTCTGTGACGCTGACGCCACCCCAGGTAGCGCCGATAATCATCAGTCGGGGCGACTGTTTGGGATGATGGGGGAACATGTTGTCGTGATGGCCTGCTTCTTGGTAGGCTGGACTGGGATCGCCGTCACTGCTGCCCATGTAGATGTCGGTCTTTGGGTATTCGGAACCTTGGTCCTTGCCGTCGCTGCTAATGTTCTCCCAGTCGTTGAGCATCGTCATGATTGGCGTCAGAGAAGATGTTTGTAGTATCTCGTAGGAGCTGGCCAAAGCACCGTGTACAAGGTTGAGAGAGAACCGTGAGATGTAAAAAATGATGAAAAGAAATCCAGCAGCAATCAGGAAAGCTACCAAATCAGCTGCTAGTTCTACTGCCTTTAGGACCCGTCCGTGGTTAGCCAGCCGTGGCCTCTGGGACGGTGCCGCTCTTGGGAGGACTCGCTTGGCCATTTTCAATGTTGTGGCAAGGGTCTTTCGTCAACGTTACGCGGGCTATTGATTGGTGATGGTGAGATCCTCTCTTTGCTTCGTTGGACACTGGCGAATGATGGTCGGCGATTGTGTGGTTTCCCCCAAGAAGGAATTGGGCAAACGGGTTAGCTCAAAGGTCTTGTGCCTGTCAGGATCTAATTGAGGTTCCAGGATTGGTGCCCGCCCAGGTCGACATATGCAGTCGGCAGTCAGTCGTCAGGCAGACATGAGGACGATATCCGTCGGTTTGTTCGGAAATACGCAGTACATGCAAGTTAGGGGCGAGGCATTGAGGCTCTCGGTTCCTCGGAAGATGATTTTCTACAATAAGGTATGTCGACTTAATATCTGCTCCCGCATCCATGGTATCAATCCAGAGGCCAAGAGCATTCTCAACTGGCAACCCGGAAGAAATATTCGAGAGAAGGCTTCTCTGGCAGGCGATCGACAAGTTTTATGGTACGTCGAAACTGATGGCTCGTCAGTGTAATACACCCCGGACACCCTGCCACGCATTGTTACATCTTCATTACACATACGGACCAAAGTCCAACACATTTCCTGGATCCAACAATCCCTCAAAGACTCTGGCCGACGCGTTTTCGGTTTATTACGAGGCATATCGCAGTTTTGCAACTGCTCTTCTTAAGTAGAGTAATGCGAGGGGTATTGGGACTGGCCAAGTTCACTCTACAAACACTCGATGGCTTGCCAGCCTAATCACCTAACGGAATCTTCAACCCATGACCTCCCCTTACCCAATGCCGATGCAACCCCATGTCCTCTATCTTATAGCTAGCTCTGCCTACTTAGGATCCTTGCTAATGCTCAACTGGGTCACAGCTAGGATCGCAATGGGCACCACATCAAATCTTTGGTGGCATGATCGCTCGACGGATGTTCCGCCAAGTTGTCATACTACACGGGTGTTCTTGTCAAGGATACAACATCTCCGAGTTAACTGGCACGATGGAAAGCGAACAAGCCTACAACGATGTGCTTTCAGCTCCATCTGAGCGGAGCTACAGAGACTTGTGCTACCTGTGACAACAGTTACCATGGGACCCAGCTACCAGAATCGACAAAGGACCGAACAATAACTGGAGGATGGTAGCAAACGTGTCGGTCATACAGCTAACGCGGCCACGACTTTTTGACAGCTGGTGTATCGTTTGGCCCATCTCGTGTGTCGGTTACACTCTTCGCCCTCATCGTCATATGTCCCAAAGTATCGAATAGGGGCATATATGGGTAGGTGGAGATGTCAGCTTTTTCCAAAGATGCTTGGGACTTTTAATATGAGTCCTGAGCTTCTAGTTTACCAGTCAAAGTCAGGCAAATATTCAGCTTGAACGTCTGCGAGGTAGCCCCAACCTACCAGCATCCCTGCAACACTTCGAGATGAGTCCGCAATCGCTCAACACATCACACGCCCTCCTCTTCCTCCTCTCTTGGGTTACTCTAGGGCTAGCAGGACCACCCAGACACAAACATGTAGTCCGGGACGTCCCCAGCGCCTTGACCAGCACTCAAACCGTGGACGAAACCACATACTACAGTCAACCGACCGAGTCCTATACCTCCCTCCCACCACTCTGGCCGCCACGACCAACACCACACAGCAGCACGGACTCGGCATCTACATTGTCATCAACAACATCATCACCAGAGTATCCTTACAACACAGAATCCGACACCACCACCACGTCCTGGACCTTCACACCAAGTACCACTTGGAACTTCACCACACCTAATACAACCTGGACCGGCTACCCCGTCCACACCACGTACTCGAACGTCACAACACCCATCACCCACTTCAACGTCACCACCCCTTACAAGACCTGGTCCACCCCCTACTTCACCTGGTCCAGCTACTCCGACACCTGGGGCGACCACAACACCTACCCAACGCCTAGCAGTGCAGTCCAAGATGAAACAACGACCATCTCCGTCATCAAGACCTTCACTTCTTTTACCACTACCGTGGTATCCACGACCGTCAAGCCGTTATCTACAAAGCAACCATCCAGAACATTATCCGAGCCGCTCACTTTCAAGACTACACCGTTCGCAAACCTCACGACGTTTACTTCCCCAAAGTGGACAACGGTCCCTATCGCTTCGCTGACGGGTACTCCGTTCTGTTCGAACGCGGCGGATCCGGATAATGGGGTGGGAAATCATTGCGTTTGTGAGAATGGGGAGACGGTGGGGGTAATTCCGTTTAGTAAGGGGGGCAATGCCAGTGATTATCAGCCTTGTGCTTATACTACTGTTGGGTACTAGGGGGGGGAGGAAGTAGTGTTAGGGGAAATGGAAAGACCCACCGGGGATTATAAGGCATCAATTCTCAGACTACTTTCAACATGGTCCGCTGGCTCAATGGCAGAGCGTCTGACTACGAATCAGGAGGTTCCAGGTTCGACCCCTGGGTGGATCGAGTTATTTTTTTCTTTTGCTTCTTTTGTACATCTTCCTCTCGCTTCTTTTTTCCCTCCGAATAGTACCAACTTCGAAACAAAATCTTTCTGTTAGGCTTCCAGCAGGATGATGTGTAATAGCATGATTGCCAGCCCTAAGCATTGTACACATCATCAGCCTCAAAAACCCTCTCTGTTAGAATAAAGTGCTGACAATGGAGCAGTTGTCATCACCAAACCGGCGTTTTAGGCGCAATCATCATAAATTGTTCTGACATGCAGCTTACACGGCGGCACATGCACTTCACCAAATCAGACAAGACGCTATGAAACAAGCATTCAGCCTCCTTTGCATTTCCCATCTTAAGCTCCTACTTCAATCCTCCTTCAACATCTCCATTTCCACCCCCGAATCCTGTCAGATTGTAGGGTGGAGATCTCGACCAGATGAGGCGAGTCCCAATCACCTGATTAAGGTCTTGGCATTTCCGGGATACCCGAGCACCCCCCCAACCTTCTAGAGCGGATTAGTCACATAGCCAATTTTCAAATAGTTTAATCAACTAAATTATATACTAATAAATCTGACAATTAACAATCTGATACGCACATTACCTATTAATACGACGATTAGCATTATAAAATCAATAATTAACTAAACGATATAATATTTTTTTTAAAGATTAATAACGATACTAAGGAGAATATCGCCTACTTTAAAGATAGCAATAATTGGATCCGTTGGGAACTTATACTCTAATTAAAGTATAATTCGGATACTCTCAAAGAATAGATTTAAAGTAAAATCGAGAGACCTATAGCACCGAAATAGATTAATCCCAATTAATACTCTATTACTAAAGAAGTAAAAGTACGGATTAAAACCGCTAAAATCGAATTTAATAATTTTAATAACAGAACCATTATTAATTTAGAAGAAGTAATTCAAAGAATTCTTCCTACCGAATTTAAAGAATATAATAAAATAATTTTCGATACCCTTATTACTGAAGCGGATTTCTTTAATAAAGAGCTCTTTAAATTAGAATTTACGCTCTATCCCGATAACAAGAAAGATTAAAAGGAATTCGTAATTAGCGATAAGGCCGTACGTGCTTGGATGAAATTATTAATTAGCTATAATTTATAAAATAATACTATAAAGGAGGAGTGGGAAATTAACGAATAGTATAAAAAATTTAAAACTATAATTAATTATAAGGTAGTCGATAAGTAGATTAAAGCTTAAAAGTAGTATTAGGAGGCCGTTACCGTACTTATAAAGGAATTTAAAAATTAAGGTAATTAATTTTAAACTTAGTTTACTGCTATAAATAACAGCCAAATAATAGGTATTAGAAAAATTAAAGTCCCTAACTCCTAATATATTAATTTTATTAATGTAATTAAAATCGTACGCCCTAAATAGTATAAAAGTATTTAGAAATTTAATAAGGAGATAGCCGTTAAGACTCTTACTTTTATAGAAATATATAAAGACTTTAAAAAATACAGTATTAATTCTATAAAATACGGAATAGTTTTTAAGGGAGGATATTATAATATTTTTAGCGCTAGCGAAATTAGTATCGAATTTAATAGTTAGAAATCTATATTTAGTAATAACTACGAAAAAAAGACTTATAATAAAGACGCTCGTTAAGAAAGCAAGAATAAGAAGTTTATGAGTATTAGGCCTAAAGGTACCACATTTAGGAAAAAAAAGTACTAATCGAATACGTTTAAATTTCAAACGCGTAAGAAATCTAATTTCCTTATATATAGAACATATAAAAAATCCCTATATACCTTTAAAGAATATTAATATATTAATTTAAATATTAAACTTTAAAAAGTTATTAAGTTAAACCCTTATACCTATTACATTATTAAAGAAAACCTTATAAAAGACCTAGAATTTACTAAAAAAGTAAAGCATATTATAATCGAAAATAGTAGAGAGGAAAAAATACTTAAGAAATAAAAAAATACGTAACTATCCGACGTAAATCGCAATATTATTTTTAAAACGACCTTTTAAATTGAGAAACGCTATCTGCACCGCTGCCAAACGCTATCTGCACCGCCGTCCAAAACTAAAATCTAAAGTTACTCTACCAAAATAAGTGTCTATAGTCCCAAAGTAGGCTTGGAATTTTTGTGATTTTCTACTCTATTTAATAATGTCAAAGTTAGCTCTTAAATATTACCGCAGCCTTGAACCTACTAATGGTTTAAGAAAAAGAAAGTTTTATTTAGGAATTTCTTACATCTTCCAAAATAGTATATAGGAGAGGCGGTAGAAGAGTTAGTAAATAAATTATAGTAGAGAGAACCTTACCGAACTCAAAAATACTACTTTTATATTTGGAGCTTACTATTTGCCTAAGTTATACCTTATTAAAGTTTTGGACGGTGGTGCAGATAGCGTTTTGCAGCGGTGCAGATAGCGTTTCTCTTTAAATTAATAGGGCGTATTAAGTTGGGGAGGAGATTTACCCCTTTAAAAATTTAGCGATTTTTAATTCTAATAATTCGCTTTATATCTTTAATAATATTATTCGTTTCCTTTACTTTCGTTATACTAATCTAAATAATTATATATAAGCTAGAGATACTTAAGTAGCAATTAAAAGGTTTAAAGAAATTAACGTTATTATTAGAAGAAAGAACGGTCCTTTAAAGCTACGGCTAAAAGAAGTTGCTTTCTGCCCTAATTTCGCTATTAATTTCGTTTCCTATATTTAATTGCGATTCAAGATTAATATACTTTTATTAATTTATCCGAAAGCGATTAATATAGTAATTACCTTCCTATTCCTTTCAATTTCCGCTATAAGGACTATCTTTTCTATAATTAAACTCGCCTTTCTATTATACTTCCGCTTCCTATTATCGCTCCGCCGGTTATTATCCTTAAATCCCCTATATCCTCCCGGCCTATTTAAACTTTTTAATTATTCTCTTCTAATTATTATCTTAAGTATAATATTATTAAATTTATAAACGAAAATTATATTCAATTCTATAATTATATTTATAATATTAATAATTATTATAAAAATTTCTCTAATATTTCTATTAGTTACGCTATTAATTATATTGAAAGTAATTTTAAGAACGTTTAAATCCGCTATATCGCCGGCCTTAAGGAATAATTAAGCTACGACCCTATCCGTAACGAACCTACGTAGCCTGAACTTTAAGATTTTTTAAAGAAAGAATTTAATATTAATACGTAAAATATTAAATGTAACGCCCTTACTAACTTTGAACGAATACGTTAAGGCCCTATAGAATCCGTTTGCGATTTCTATAATCGATATTATATTAAAAAATTTAATTTACTTTATAAATAGTAAAAATACCTGCGTATCATTATTTAGGTTAACCGCCTTCGTCTTTAATTATAGAAAAGTATTCTAATAATAGCGGATATCGATACCCTAAATTAGGCGGTAGCGTATATAAAGCGGTTAGAGGGCTTCGAAATTAATTTCGAACCGTTTATATAATATCGCCAATTTTAAGTATCCTTTTCTAATTAATTATTATCGTCTTCTTTTTTTATTATTATTCTATTTTCTACTTCTATTCCTATTTCTAATTTTATTTCTATTAGTTAACTTACTGTCTATCGTTCCCTTCCTCCTTTTATAATAAACCTTAATATTATTTATAATTATTATAATTAATAAAATTATATTTATAACCGTTATATTTAAACGAAGTTGCGTAGTACTTACTACGAATATAATAATATTAGCTATACTATATTTACTTATATTAAAAAAGTTTATTTTAATTACGGCCAAACTAAATATATAGTATACAATTATTCCTAAACTTCCGGAACGCCGGCCTAAAGTACGAACGCTAAGTTAATTATATTGGTAAAAATAGTATCGGCCTAGGAAAGTGCGGGTATATTGTAACTAAATTTAAGTACGAAATTATTAATAAGGATTTATAAGGATTAACGGAAAATATATAAGTTAATAAATTCTAATGCAAAATTAAATCTTATCGGGAAATATTTATTCCTAATAGACGTTAAAATTAAATTTATAAATTACCGTTTTATTAACTTCTTTCTTTAATCCGTCCTTATATAAAATTCGATTACTTATTTTATTAAACTATGTAATTCCTATAATATTTAGTAGAAATATAAAATTACGTTTACTATCGTTAATTCCCCTAGTATTAACGTTATTTTCGGCTACCCCTAACTTTATAAATATAATCCTAAAATTAATTAATCCCAAAGGAAATTCCGTTTCTGTATTAAGGCTAGCGATTTAGATATAAGCTAGGAATTAACGAATGAAATTTATAAAGCCGCGGCTTATTTTTATAGATTATGTTAGGATTTTATTCTAATATTAAATCTAAAAGAAGTATTGTAAGCCTTTCGGAATTTTAATTCTCCGCTATTTACTAATATTCCGTTCGAAGTACCTATATTAATTTAAATAGAATTTTCTATTCTATTTAACGACCTAGGTCTATTTAGTATTTATCCTAATATATCCGCTACTATATCCCCTAATATACCTTTTAAAGTCTTTTGTATTATATTAAATAGAATTTATCTTCTATTAAAGCCTTTATTAGAAACATAGTCTTTCCTTGGGCGGAGCCGGATATGCCCGAGGAAGACAGTGAAACGCCCAGAAATCCAAATCTTTTAAAAAAGAATAAATTTTTATTTTTTTAAAAAAAAATTATCTATTAAATTTGTTTAAACTAAAATTTCCCTTTAATTAGACAGTATACGAACCTTTAATAAAATACATAATAACTACTATTTAATTATCTTTTAAAAAATATCTTTATTTTTGTAATTAAGGTTATTAATTAATATTTTCCCTAAAATATTTATTTATTCATTATTTTAAATTAAGATTGCTCTTCGATTAGAAGGTGTACAGACTTCTAACTGGGTATATAATAACCGCTTTTTTCTTCCAATTATCTTACCATATTTTTATTCTTATAATTAAAGTTATTATTGATATTTTCTATAAGAAATTTATTTATTAAATCTTTTAAACTAGGATTTCCCCGTGAATGAAGGGCACGCTGACCTCTAGTATAGTTTATTATGATAGGCATTTTTTTCTGATTATTTTGATATCCTTTTTGTAGGGTTAGCATTATCTGTTAATATTTTCATTTTTTAGAAGACCCATCTGTCAAATTTTTTTAAACTAAGATTTCTCCTTAATTAAAAGGCGCACGGACCTCTACCCAGGTATGAAATAACCGCCTTTCTTTTAGGATTATTTTGATACTATTTTTATTTTTAGTGTTAGGGTTATTAGTAATAGAAAAAACTTGGTCATTTTAAAAAAAATTAGTTCTTATTACTTCCTTTCCTTATCGCTTCTTTTCCTTATCGCTTCCTTTCCTTATCGCTTCCTTTCCTTATCGCTTCCTTTCCTTATCGCTTCCTTTCCTTATCGCTTCGTGCACGGGCCTCCCGAGTTTGGCAACTCGACAGAATTTCCTAATTGGGAACATGGGCTCCGCAATTAATTGCACGTTGGCCCATTATAGACAGAACCGCCGCTCCTTCCAGTTTCGGCGCTGAGGTGGGCTCACGGACCACAACCTTTGGTGTGCCATGACACCTTTGGTGAGCCCGACCTCAGCGCCTCCACGGTGGAAGAATGGGCGTTTCAATTAATACTTCTAATACCGCCCGAACCGGAAAAAGACGTAGCGTTTACTACTGCTAAATTAATAATTCCGCCCGAATACGAGGAATTCCAATAGGTATTTAAAATATTAGCCGCCCCTTTACTGTAATATAACCGCTTTGAATACTATATTAATCTAGAAGAAAGGACGTCCGCGCTTTAAGGATTAATTTATATATTTCATATTAAAGAATTAAAAATACTTTAAGAATAATTAATAGAAGTATTATATAAAACATAAATTCGGCCTTCTATTAGTCTAGTAAGGGTTCCTATTATTTTCGTTTTTAAAAAAGGAAGTAAATTAAAATTATATATTAATTACCGGACGTTTAATAAGGTTATAAAAAAGAACTATATAATATTACCGTTAATTAGAAAAATCTTAAATTAATTAGCGTTGGTAAAAATCTTTACTAAATTAGATTTAAAAGACGCCTACTATTATATCCGTATTAAGTAGGGAAATAAAGAGAAAACGGCATTTCGTACGAAGTATAAGTATTACGAATTTTTAATTATATTTATAAAATTAGCTAATATTCCGGTAACGTTTTAAGCATATATTAATAATATTTTAGTAAAATTAATTAATACTATTTATATTGCTTACCTTAATAATATTATAATTTATAATAAGAATAAAGAAGACTATTATAAATATATTAAAGAAGTCCTCTAACGATTATACGAACGTAACCTCTATATTAATTTAAATAAATACGAATTCTATATTTAGAAAATATTATTCTTAAATTATATTATATTATTAGAAGGTATTTCGATAAATTTAGAACGGGTAAAAACGATCGCGGATTAGGAAACCCTAACGAATATTTATAATATTTAAATTTTTTTAAAGTTTATTAACTTCTACCAATAATTCGTAATATTGTATTCTAAAGTAATAATGCTATTAATAAAATTATTAAAAGGAAATAAATAATAGCCGTTCGAATTATTAAATAAGGCGAAGGTAGCGTTCGAAGAGTTAAAGCGGCTATTCTAAAAAACGCCTATATTGAAATACTTCAATCCGTTATTACCTATCTAAATAGAAACGAACGTATTAAATTTCGTAATTAGGGCAATATTAACGCAATTATATAATATTCAATAATATCCTATTATATTCTTTTCGAAGAAGAAATCGCCGGAAGAAATTTAATATAGCGTTAGAGATGAAGAATTATTAATTATTATTAGGGTATTAAAAGCGTAGAAATAATATTTATTATATATAAATGAACCGTTCTTAATAATTATAAATTATTTAAATTTCTAATATTTCTAAAATAAAAATAAAATTAGCGCGAAGTAAAATCGTTAAGTATTAAAATTAATAATATATAATTTTAATATTAAATATTAAGCGGGGAAATTAAATCCGGCGGACGGGTTAGTAAGGAAATTATAATTATATAAAATAATAAACGTATTAAAGGACGGCTATCCGTTATTAAAGGTATTCGAAGAAGGAGAAACGAAGGGTAGGGTAATAAAAGAGGGTTTTATATTAGGAAAAGACGTTAAAAGAATATTATTAATTAGGAAGGAAACGTAGAAAGTAATAATAGAATAAAAAGAATAGAATAAAAACGATAGGGAAGATAAATTAATATAGGGATTAAAGTAGGAAGACAATATTCGAAAGTAAAAAAGAAGAAAACGTAGAGAATATACTAACGAAAGTAAACTTAAAGAAACGCCGAAGAAGAAAGTAAAATTCGTAAACGAAAATGCTACTACGAAGAAAAGGAGGACGAATAATACTATTATTAAATAAATAAGCGTATATATTATTATTATAAGGGTAAAAAAAGAAGAAGAATTATTACTACTATTAAATTAATAAATAATAGAAGCGTAGAAAGAAAATTTATTTGTTTTAAAAGAAACGTAGAAAGAATTAGGGAAGGGGCGTAAAATAGAGAATTAAAAAATAGAGGAAAATAGAATCTTATATTATAATTATTAAATTTATATTTTAGAGCGTTTACGTATAGAGTTTTTATACGCTTATTATAATAATATTACTACCGGCTACCTAAAATAATAAAAAACCCTTAAAAAAATTAATTAATTTTATTACTAGCCGACTATTACTATCGATATTAAAATATATATACGTTAATACCTAATTTACTAAAAAACGAAGTTATAAAACCACTAATTTTATAAATTCTTAATATCTTTACTTATTCCTACTATCCTTTAATAAAATATTTCCTACGACTTTATTACCGGACTACCGCTATTGTACGACCTTATATTAAATTAAATTTATAACGCCGTCTTAATTATTATAGACCGGTTTACTAAATTCGCCCTCTATATTCCGATATAGAAAATTATTAACGTTAAATAATTCGTTTATTTCTTTTAGTAATATATTTTTCAATAATTTAATCTACTTAATTCTATTATTTCCGACCGGGGCAATCTCTTTATAAACCTTTTTTAAAAAATTTATTATAAATTTTTAAAAATCTAATACCGCTTTAGTACTATATAATATCCCTAAACAGACGGCTAAATTAAATATTAAAATTAAAATTTCGAACTTTATTTTCGCATCTTCTATAATTTAAAATAAAATAATTAAGTAAAGAAATTAGCGTTAGCGTAATAAATATATAATAACTATTTTTATATTATTATTAGGAAATTTTTATCCGAATTATTATTCGGGTATTATTTATAAAGGCCGGCCAATTTAAAGAGAGGCCGAAGAAATATATTACTTAACGTTGCTACTAATTATATTAAAAAATTGATTTAGGGTCGTACTAATATTATCGAAGCGTTAAAGGCGGTTAACGAAGGGTATACGAAATAGTATAATAAATTATATATAATTAAGGAATTCGAAGTAGGAAATTAAATTCTTTTTAATGTTAAAAATATTAAATAAAGGTATTTAAATTAAAAATTATCGGATAAATTCTTAGGGCCTTTCTATATTACCGAAGTAATTAGCAATAAGAAAATAATATACTGCCTAGACCTCCCTAATTATTATTATATCTACTTAGTATTCTTTATTACTTTATTAAAATTATATTATAATAATTTAATAATAATAGCGCCCCGGGGTAAAGTAGTAAATATTAAAGGAAATAAAGAATAGTACGAAATTAAAAAAATTATAAAATATATCGGTTTAGGAAAGAATTAATAATTTTAAGTAAAGTAGAAAGGGTATTTAGAAAATAAAAACGAATAAATATTATAAGAGAATTTAAATTGCCCGGAATTATTAATAGAATACGAGGAACGGGAGCAATAGTAGAAGCGTTCGAAAGGAAGCTTAGAAATTGGGGCAATAAGGATTAGTTAAGTAGGTAATAAGAATATAGCCGCTATCGCCGCTATTAAAAAGAAGTATTTAGAAGGGATATAAATTGTAAAGAAATATAAGCCGTAAAAGACGTAAGCCGTGGATATCACGGGGTGAGGCACTGTTAAGGGTAGGGTAGAATATACGTTATTGTGCGAAGGAGAGGAAAGGAAGGATGTATGCGGAGGATTAGCTATATAGGCGAGAGCCCTGAAGCCAGGCCGTGCGCGTACATGACCCTACACGTGACCGTGCCATGACGATGGATATAGTGCGAGTATAGGGTAGGTATGTTATAGGCTAATCCTATAATACTATCCCCCCTTAAAAGAAGTTCTAATAGCTTCAAATCTATATATATATATAATTATAATTGTTTTTATTCGTTTAGTTCTATCTCCTTTAATATTTTATTATAGTTAATGATTTCTATAAGTAGTATCCTACCTGCCTAGATATTTAATAATTGTCGTAGTATCTTTCTGTATAATAGGTTTAAAGATTTTTCTATACTCTTGCCTAGCGGCTCGGTTGGTATACGAACGGTTGTAACGCTATTTGGGAGTGGGGTAGAGAGGTCGATTACGGCTGTAATCTTTCGTTGTATTAAGTGGGTGGAGCGCCGTTTGGGGGGCTTAGGAGCGGATTCGGGGTCGGAGTCGGGGTCGGGTATTGGGGTAGTATACTCGGGTTATTATTGTATTTTAGGAAGTATTAACTTATTAGGATTTTCTTTATAAAAGCGGAAGATTATTTTTTCGTAATTAATAATATTAGCTTTAGGTTCTTAAGTCGGTTAGTAATCTCCTTTCTATTATATATAGTAGTACTAGTAGGTATTATTACTTAGTTAAATATAATCGATAAATTTTTTAAAATCTTATTCAATACGTTCTTTATAATTATTTATACGGATTATAATTCTACCGTTATTTGCTTTAACGTCTATTAAAATATTTTAGTTAGGGAAGTTTCTACCGATTTAAGGTTAAATTATTAAAATGTAAAAGATAGGGGCGTACTTTATATTCGAAGGTAGGGCGAAATAAATTGTATAAAATTCTATTCGTATAATTTTAAACGGACCTTCCTATCGAAAGTAAAATTTTAATATTAAGTAATTATTAGCGAAGTTAATTATATTAAATAATATTAAATCCCCTTCCTTATATTTAAGCGAGTCGATTTAGTAATAATTAGCGTTATTTTTGTATTGTACGTAGGTACGTCTTATTTATTAGGATACGAAGTCCTAAATTGTTTAAAAGTAATTAATTAATTCGTTAACTTTATAATATTCTTTAAATTAGGCTAATAATAGATTTAAGTATAGTAGGGTACGTAGTTTGGTGCCTATTTAAAGATAAAAACTGTAGTTAGTAAAGAAGGGAGAAATATTAGTCGATAAAAACGTTGTATTATTGCTTATAAATTTAGCGAAGGGTAATTATTTAATCTAATTAATTTATACCTAATTAATATAAAAATAGAAGAATTATTTTATTTTTACGTTAATACGCTCGGTTTGAGCGTTAGTCTAGGGGTAGAAAGCGAAGGTAAGTTTACGAATAATAGTAAATCGTTTATATAGAGTATTCTAGAAATGTAAAATAAATTACGTATTGCGATTAGAAAGGATTGTATTTAGTAAACTATAAAAGTAGTATACTTAATTAATAAAGCGATTAATTAGTTTTTTAATTTTTAAAATTATTGTTGGGATATAATAACGTATTTTAATTAATTGGTCAATAATAATAATAATATATTTAAAAATTTGGCTAAAGTAAATACTTAGGGGTAATAGAGTAATATAATTAATGGAAATGTTTTTTTATAGTATTAGTAATATTTTAAAAGGTTTAAGTAATTTAGCGGATCTTTGTTTTAAAAATTTCGTTTTAGCGTAGGGGAGATAACCTTTGTAGAAAATTCTAATATTGTAAATTATTTTTTCCTAATAGAAATCGCGTTAAAGAAGGTTGTAAATCGTATTGTGGCTAGGGTATTCCGCGCTAGGGGAGTTATATTAGCGGCTAATTAAAACGAATTAAAGCTTTTTATTGTACGGGTTGATAATAATTTTATTATATTATTTAGTAATTTTGTTATTAGTTATTTAATATTCTGCGAATATTTTATAGAATACTTTTTTAATATTAGGAGTTTATTGCTTATAAGCGGGGTCCGATAAATAAGAAACGATTTTTTAAAAGAAAATTGAAATTTCGTAGCTATTAAAGATAATATTGTTAATAGATTTATTATTGTAATTACTTATTAAGTAGAGAGTAAAATTTAAGGGGTCGAAGTAATTATTTTCGAATTATATAGGATTTAGGAATATTTATTAGCGGGCTATTAAACGATTATTGTTAATATTAGCGGGGTAATTGTTGGGTTTGTGGTTTAAGGTATTAGGGCGAAGGTTTTGCGTCCTTGGGGTATATTTAATTAAAAAGTTAAATTGTAATAAAAATTAGGATTACTTTATATAATACTAGGTAAATTATTTATTAATTATAAAGGTTTAGAGGTTTTTATAGTCGGTTAAAATATTGAAGGGTTATTAAATACCTTCGAATTCTAGTTTCTATTCTTTGAAAGCCTTAATAATAGCGAATAATTCTTTATTATATATATTATAATTATATTTTTAAGCTATATATTTTAATGAAAAGTAGGTAATAGGGTAGAGGATATTATTATTTCTATATTAGGATAAAATACTTCCCGCGGCCTAATTGGAGGCGTCTATTTTAATTACCGTTTTTTTAAATTAATTGTAAATTTTTAATACGGGTTTACTAATAAAAATTCGTTTTAAAGCTTTAAAAGCGGAATTATACGTAATAAATTATAATTATATAGTATTTTTCTTTATAAATTCGTATAATAGCCCTGCTATTATTAAAAAATTTTTAATAAAATAGCGGTAGAAGTTTACGAAATTTAAGAAAGATTGTAGGGATTTTTTAGATTAGGGGACTACCTAATTAGTAACGGTTTTAACTTTTTTAAAATTTATTTTAATGCTTCCCAGTATAATAATAAGGCTTAAATATTTTGTACGTATTATATAAAATTCGTATTTATTGATATTAATGTTAAGGCCTATTCTAATTAAGTAGGTAAAAACGTTGTTAATATACCGTTTATAGTCTTTAACGTTATTAGAGTAAATTAAGACGTTATTGAAATAAGTAATTATATAGACGTCGAAAACGTTATAAAGGATATTATTAATATAGTTCTAGAAAATTCTAAAGGCGTTTTATAAATTAAATAGAATTATTAATAATTTAAATAGATTAAACCGTATTATAAAAGTTGTAAATTATTCGTACCCTTCCTTTACGCGGATATGGTTAAAAGTAGCGATAATATCGAATTTAGTAAAAATTTTAATACGATAAATAGCGTCGAAGGTTTTTTTAATTAACGGTAATAAATATTATAATTTAAGTATAATATTATTAATACCGTAGTAATTTACGTAAATACGAATTCCGCTACTTAATTTTTTTATTAAAAGGACTAGGGTAGATACTTCTAATTATAATAGCCGGATAAATTTCTTTTATAATATATTATCGATCTATTTTTTAACGATATTATATTCGTTAGGGTTAAAAGGGCGTCCGTGAACGGTTAAAAATATAATTCTTAAGTGGAATTCGATTTTAAAATTGTAAGAACGGTAAGGAAGGAAGGTTTTAATTCCTTTTTAATGGAAAGTATTTGTATAATATTAGTACTATCGAAGTAATTTAATCTAAATTTATATATCCGTTTTAAAGGGTTTATCGCTTTTTTTTATAAAATTTCGTAATATTTTTTAAAGTAACTTTACGTAAAATAATATTATTGGCGGCGAAGTATTAATCGATAGCCTCCTCGTACTAAGGAAAATTATTATCCGTACTGGTAATTTTAATAGAGTTAAAAATTTTAACAATTTTTAAAGTAATTATATTACCTTTTCCTACTAGATTATCGATTTAGCGGTGGAAATTATTATTAAAAAATTTCTTATACTTCTATTTTCTACTTATTAAAATTTCTTTAATTATTTCTAAGGTAAGTTTATTGTTAAGAGCGGACGGGTTTAAAATATTATATTTTTCTACTAATTTGTTTTCTTTTAATATACGTTTAATATCTTCGTTTATATTAACCTTTATAATACGAATAACCTAGAGGTTATATTTTTTTATTAATTAATTAAAGGCGGCGGTAGATAGTTCTTTAATATTATTAAGGTTAATAGGGCTTACCGGAATATAGAAACGACGGATTTAGATTTAATAATTTATAATAATAATATAGAATTTTCTAACTACTTAGTAAAGTACTAGGACTATTTACGGTAGAAGAAAGGGGATTACGCCGTAAAGGACTACGTTAAGTATAATAATTTAGCTAGGGCCCGCTAGTATTTTATTAATTGTGGAAGTCTTTAAGTAGTAACCGATCCGGTTTCGAAAATAGTTGAATTATTAGCGGGTTACGTATTTTATAATTGCGGAAATAGAGATACGGCGTAGGATATCCGCTTATAGTTCGTTAAAATTAGGTTTACTTTCGTTTAAAACTTCTTTGTAGGTAGCTTTTTTAAACGTTGAGCGTATTATATTGAATTAAATAATTAGGTTAGCTATAGGGGCTTCCCGTTTAATATTGGGGATTCCTTTTAGGAAGTAGCCGCGCTATTTATAAATTATAGTAAATTAGAACGAATTATAAAGTTATAAAATATTTAATAAATAATAAACTAATTATAGGTAGCTTAGAATAATAGGGTTATTTTTGGCTAAGTTATAAATAAGTAAATTAATAATTTCGTAATAATAGCCTATCCCTATTATAAATTTTATAAAATAAATAATATTACTTTTAGCGGGGCTTCTATTGGCGAAGTATAAAATTTTAAATATTATAAACTTATAGAAGGGAAGACGATAGTAATAAACGAAACGTTTATTTATAAAGCCTAAGGCAGTATAATTATTATCGACCAAACTTAAATAATATACTTTACTTAATCCGTTGGATAATTAAATAAAAAAGTTTAATAAATTAAAATATTTATAACGGCTATTTACAGAACATTTATAAATCTTAATTATATTTAACTATATAATAATATTACCCTCCTTTCCCTATCCTATAAATAGTTACTTCTAATTGCAATTTAATTTAGAAGTTATATATTTCCCTACTAATTAATATAATTAATTTCGTTACTTTAAATAAGGCTAACGAAGCTAGAAACGTACGTAAGGACGGAAGCCTATTAATATTACAACGCTACGGCATTTTCATTATTATTAGCCGCCTAGGCATTTATAATATTAATTTAATACTATTAATTGTAGCCTTATTAATTATAACCTTATTAACTATAGCCGTACTAACCCTATTAAGGAGCGGAATTATTATTATTACTGCCCCTACCACCGCTTTTACTACCGCCTCTACTATTACGACCGTTGCGACTACTATAGGTAGAAATAGGGGGATTTTTATTAAAATTAATATAATTGTAATAAGCGGCCGAAAAATAATTTTTATAACTGCAACAGGTATATACGTTAATCTTTATACGATATTCGAAAAATTTTTATAAAATTATACTACGTATAATAATATTAATAGCGGATATAGAATTAAAATCTATTACGTTACCGCCCTAATTAATAAATTATTTTGCGGACGAAATAATATTATAATTATTTAAAGAAAATAGTTTATAAAAAGGGTTGGCGAGCTTCTCGCGATAAATATTATTTTTATAGTTCTAAATTAGTAAATAAATTATTTAAAATTATTTACTATAATTATTATCAATAGGAAGCGGGTATTAATAAGCAATAATATTACGGACGGCCTTAATAATTTTATTACAACGGAAGTATATTTTTATAATATTATTTATATTATACTAATTAATAAAGATAGTAAAACGGTCTTCGAAAACGGCCTAACGTATATTTTTAATTATTTTTAAATCGTTTAATTCGCGACGAACGATAACGGTAAAGTCGGAATTATTATATTTAATATCAAATTCTTTAAAAAGGTCTATTATAATTTTCTATTTCTATTTAGTATTGTTAATTAAATATTCGAAAATATTAGCTAACGCCGATTCAATAGCCGTAAAAAAAGGGTTTTCGAAATATTTAGTAATATATAAAAAACGTTTAAGCTTAAAGGCGAAGTAAATCGGTTCGTTAATTTAGTATAATTTGATTTTTATACGTTAAGAACGGTACTTTTCCGCTTTCTCTAATAAAATAGTTCCTTTACTATTGAATAGAGTAATATACGTATATAATTATACCGACCTATAGTTACTATTATTAATATTCGTAGTTATTATAATAAGTATTTTAATTTTTTAAATTTGTTTAAATTAAATGTAGACCTTATTAATAGCTTTGGCGTATTTGTCTTTTTATTTTTAGAAGGATTTAAAGGTATTAATTTTAAAATCGTTAAAAGATTATTTAAATTCGTTAATCCCTTATTGGAATTCGGTATTTCAAATATTTAAACGATTAATCTTTTAATAGGATTCGGTAAAGTCCTTTTCGGCTCTCTAAGCGCGCGAACGGGCTTCGATTATATTGTTATAAACGAAACGGTTATAAACGAGGGTAACGTTACGGAATATTAGGATTGATACGAATGTAAGGGTATAATTTATAGTATAATATAATAGAGTATAAGTAGTAGGATTGTTATTGAAGTTTATAAGTACTTTAATTAAAGTATTGTAAATTATTTAATTTTTAAAATCGGTAATTTAAAGGGTGCCGATAGTAGTTACTACGATAAAATCATCGGTAATAATCCGTAGTTAGTCTATTATTAATTATTGAATTAAATATAAATACGGTTATTATTAGAATAGACTATTTTAATTAATAGGTATAAAAGGGAGAAGAGAGATAAGGCTAATATTTAACGTATTACCTAGTTCGAATTGTGATATTTGTAACCGAATTTTTATTTGCTCCGTTTGTAAGGGGTCGAGTCTTTTGATCGCAGAGCGATTAATCGCGGATACGATTTAAATAATCTTTTTTATATTAAATGTAATTTGGATTTATCTCCTTTGAGCGCGCGTAGCGCGATAGTAGGCATAACAAACTATTATAGGGTGAGGTACTATTGGGGGTAGGGTAGGATATATATTGTTGTACGAAGGAGAGGAAAGGAAGGATATATACGGAGGACTGGCTATATGGGCGAGAGCCTTGAAGCTAGGCCGTGCGCATATATAACCCTATACGTGACCGTACTATGATAATGGACATGGTGCGAGTGTAGGGTGGGTATGTTACAGGCTAATCCTGTGATAGTGGAAGACGTAAACTGTTGAAACGTAAGCCGTAGAAGGAGCAAGCCGTAAGAGACGCAAGCTATAAAAAACGTTGCCGTAGAAGAGACGCAAACTGCAGAAGACGTAAGCCGCAAAAAACATAAACCGCAGAAGACGTAAGCCGTAGAAGACGCAAGCCGTAAATAACGTAAGCCGTAGAACCGTAAAATATTAAAGTTATAAGGGAAATTAAAAAAGTTAGGGAATTAAGGGGATATATTAGAGAAGGCTAGGGCCGGCGAACTAAAGAAGATAGTAGCGTACCGGAGCCCGCTATTTCAAAAGCTATAATAACGAAAAAAAACTAAGGAAGGTAATAAACTAAAAGGTATAAAAGTATGCTAATAATCCCGTCCTCGACTTTTTTCTATTTAACTATATTTATTCCCCTTCTCCTTCTAAAAAAGGCCTAAACTACCGAAAAGAAGAATTGGTAGTATAAATATCGATATAGGAATCGAACTTATTATTTTAAAAATTATACCCTTACGTATAACCGTTGCGCCTATTAATAATTTTTATATTTAAATTTCTCTATAATTATTAACCGCTATCAGTTTAATAGTAGTAGTATTATAATCTCTAACTATAAGAATACTAATAAACATTAAGGCGTTACTAATATAGGGCTAGGGGGAAATAATCGGGGGTAATAAACGTCGGCCGTCTATATAAACGGCTAATACTAATTAAAAAATATTATTGAAAGTAAGCGTAGGTATAGCAACTGTAAGGAATTTAAATATATCGGTAGTAAGGGCGGGGTTAATAGTAGGAATAACGCTAAAGAAATTAAAATTGAGAGTATTTACTATTTAAAGGGCTATTTAATTAAGGTTAACGTTACGGAATTTATACTAAACGTACTAAACTACTTTATAATTAACTAATTCGCCAAATTTGTAAAGGAAAATATAAAACTATTTATAAAAGGTATAAATACCGGTACGAAGTTCGGCGGTATATTAACAAAGGACTTTAATAATTATAATACCGGCGGGAATAACTACCCTAAATTTAATAATAATATACGCTAATTCTTAAAAAGCGCAAACTAAATTGTAAAATACAGGAAAAAAATTATAAAAGTAATTATTAATACTAGTTTAGTAGTAATTCAAATACTACGTAGGGCGGTCGGTTAAAAAGGTAAAAGAAAAAAAAAATTGGGGTTAAAAATTAGAAGATTAAAAAAGAAGAAAGGAAATTTATAAATTAGGATATAAATATATTTAATTATTATTTTTATTATAGTAGTAATAAGGGTATTAAAGTGTAAGACTATTATAATATTTATAGTATTTTAAGTAAATTAAGCGTAGGGGGCTTTACGGATATTATTAAACGAAAGGTAAGCATAAAATTAATAAAATAAATAAAGGGGAAGATTTACTTAATATCGATATAGAAAGTAGCGAACCGGTAAGTATAAAGAAATTGACGGTAGGTAGGAAAGAGGTTAGTTATATTATTAATAATAATATACTAATTAATAATGTACGTAGAGAAGAGAAGAGAAGAAGGGAAGAAGAAGGGGAAGGAAAATAAATTTTATAAAAGAATTAAGAGGGTATAATTAAAAGAATTCGAAATAGGGCTAAAAGTAAAATTAAATAATTAAAGGGGTATATAAAGAAATAAGGATAAGAAAATAGGACGATAAAAGGTAGAGGATAAAATAAAAAGGCGGATAGAGGGCGAAATTAAAGGCTAGGACGAAAGGGATTAAAATAGTAAAAAATAAGGAAACGGGGAAAAGGAGATAAAATAATAGAAATTAGAAGGTAGGCTAAAAGGGCGGGTCGAAAATAAGATAAATAGGCGGGATAAGAAGAAGAAGGATTAATAAGAGGTAAACCCTTAGGATTAAAAGCGGCGATATTATAATAAAGAAGAAGGTACGGCGTTCGAATGTAGAAAAAGATTAGTACGGCTATAAGCGCCGGCTAACAACTTTAATAATAAACCGCTTTAAGTATAGGAGAAAACGGATTATAAGCGGAGGATTCGGCTACGGGGAAAGGATCGCCGGATTAAAAGTTTAAATATAAAAGTTTCTAAAATAGAAACTTATAAAGGGGGGATTCGTATTAAATTACTAAGGACTTATTAGTTAATTAACTTCGTAGAGGTTTAAGGCGAGATATTAGAAGGTAGCGAATTATTTTAATTAGCGCCGCATTATGGCGTCGGATAACGGTAATACCGCTCCAACCTTAGCTACTATAGGATTAAAGGAGTAATATTATAAATAACTACTTCCGTTAGTTCCGGAGTAGAGAAATTAGGCTTCAATTCATCTCTTACTCTCCCCCCTAATTTAGCTTCCCTACGTGCTTGCCTTGTCCGTAGTCACCTCGACCTACCTACTTCTACTATCCTAACATCCGTCGCCTCTATTAACCCCGCCGGCAATATTTAATATAAATTATATAATAAACCGAATAATTTATAAATATTTATATTAGTAAAAACTTTAGGAAGTTGTATTTAACGTTAGGAAATTATTTTAATTAATTTTTAAAATAATAAGGAAAATTATTATTAAGGCGGAGGTATATTGGTTAATTATTAAATTAGGCTAATTTAATAAAGTCTATCAATGAAATTTACCCTTCGTATTTAAATATTATAGCGATTTAAATAATTATTTATTAGGCTAATTCTTTTAAAGAAATAGAAAAGACTTATTTATAAAATTATAAAAATATAAAAACGTAAATCGAAGTTAGCAGGGATATATTGTAATTACGAAGTAAATAAATTTTTAATTATATATAGGTATACATCTATAAATTTAATAAGAACGGGACGCTTAATAAATATAAAGTATAATTTGTTGTAAAAAGTAATTAATAAAGTAAGAATAATATAAATCCGTACGCTTCTACCCTAATAAGGAAGTCGTTTAAATCTCTTATCGTTCTCGCTATAAAATTCAATTTCGAATTAATTTAATATAATACGGTTAATACCTTTATTAACGTATATTTTAATAAAGAGATTTATATATATATGCTTCCTAAGTATTAAATTCCTAATAAAGTTTTTAAATTAATTAAAATATTATATAGTCTACGACGAATACTTTTATTATAGTAAAGGGAGTTTAGCGGTACGTTTAAATTTATAAGTTTCGAAGTAATCCCTAAAGATCTATATATTATAAAGAAGAATAGTATTTTTATATTCTACTATATTAATAATCTTATATTTATATTTAATAAGAGTAAAATAGAGGAGCTTAATAAATATATTATAGAACTATAATCGAAATATTATTTTATAGGAGGAGACGAACTTTAATAATTTTTAAATATTAAAATTATCCGTAATCGAAATTAGAAAAAGATTTAACTATTATAAAAAACTTATGTCGAAAAAATCTCTAAATTATTTAAATCTAATTTTCAACCTACTTTAGTGCCTATAGGGCATATAGAATTAATTCCCTATAAGGGTATTGCTAACTATATAAAGATCCGCTCTTACTAAATTAATGTAGGTTTACTACTATACGTAGCGGTTAATATTTAATTAAATATTGCATTCCTAGTAAGTAAACTAATATAATATAATTATAATCCTAATTTTACTTATTTAATAATTAGCGAAAAGATTATATAATACCTTCGAACTATTAAAATTTAAGTACTATATTTCGGCGGTAGCGACTAATTAGAAATAGCCTTAAATACTTTATTTATAAATAATTTAAACGATCGAAAAAATTTATAGGGTTTTACGATTAAATTCTATAGTAATTTAATTTACTAGGGTACAACTAAATAGATTACTATTATAATTTTAATAATAAAAGTAGAATTATACGTAGTTAAAAAGGTAGTTAAAGAAACCCTATTTATAACGCAGTTAATATTCGCTTTAAGGGTAAAACTATTAGAAAATCCTATTCCTACTTTATAATACGATAATAAATAAATTATTAGAACGCTTATAGAAGAAACCCCTACTTTTAATACTAGGATAAAATATATAAATATCTATAAATATTAGCTAAAGAAGGAGAGCTTTACTAAGAAGACGCTTAAAATCGAATATTTAAATACGAAATTAATATTAATAGATAGATTAATAAAAACACTAGATATTCTAAAGTATAAGAAGTTTAAAGAACTTTTAAGTATAATAGAGAGACTACTTTAGAAGAAGGATAATCCGGGATTAAAAGAGATCGATTTAGACGATTTAAATAAAAAATTAGGTTTAAATATATAAGAAATCTATAAATAGCTTTACTTTTAACTTCAAATAGGTAAAAGAAGTCTATAAATGAGGGGGTGTATTAAATTGTAGGGTGGAGATCTCGACTAGATAAGGCGAATCCTAATTACTTAATTAAAGTCTTAGTATTTCCGGGATACCCGAGCACCCCCCCGACCTTCTGGAGCGGATCAGTCACACAGCCAGTTTCCAGACAGTTTAATCAACTAGATCACACACCAGTAAATCTGACAAATCCCTTCTGTCCAGCGGTTCTAGCTTCTCTACAACTTCCACCTTCCCCACATCAACCCCGGCCCCCTCGGCCTCCCGCTCCCGTGCCTTTCGTTCCCTCTCCCTCTCCTCCCTCTTCCACCTCCTACTCGACAAATCCGTCCCATGCAGCTTATCCATCAACCCCGGAATCGCCCCAAACTCCACATTGAACAATTCATGATGAGCATCATGATCCCTCGCCATCTCCAACAACCCAAGTAACTTAAAGTCATACCCGCTATGCACCGTCGCCGTCTCGACCAACATGATGGCCAAGAAAGTCCAAAACGTCAGGATATGCACCCCCAGCACCATGGCCGGAATCGCAATCGGTAAAGTATTGGCAAAGATGTGTTCCACGGGGTGCGCGTATTGTGCCGAAAGGGCAGTAGGCGCAGTGAACTCGTGATGTTTCTTGTGGATCATCTTGTAAAAGCGCGGCGTGTGGAAGAGCCGGTGGATGTAGTAGAAGATGAATTCGCGGGTGACGATACAGAGGGGGATTTGCCAGGCCACTTCGCTCCAGAAACCGGGAACATCTTCAGAAATAAGAAAACGGGAGCCCCGGCCAGAGCGGATGGCGAGGGTGGTGAGGATTAAAGAAGAGAGGATATTGAAGCATTGGTTGCGCAGGACGATGAGGGCGCAGTGGCGGATTTCGCCCGCGGAAGGTTGTTTGAAGGGCGGTTGAATCTTGTGGCGCGCGGAGAAGGAGGGGAAGAGAGGGTCGAGGAAGGTGTATGTGAGCGCGGGGATCCAGAAGAAGATGAGCTGGGTTAGGAGGGTGCCCCAGAATTCGATCTGGTGGGGGGAGCAAGTTTGGACGAGGTGAGTCCAGAAGGCGAGGGGGGTGCCCATGGTGACGGTTATTGTGATGATGGTTGGAAATGGGAAAAGTGGTGGAAAATGTCGAAGAGGTGCTAGAACTCATCACGAAAACAAACAAATAACGGTCGTGCAGGATAGAACCGGTTATGAGCGGATTTAAAAAGTCTGGACTGGAGAAAAACCCTCGGTCTGTCAACTCCACAGCACCATGCTACCCCAGGCTTTTACTCGAATCACCATGTTCATCCGAGCCATCACAGGCCAGCAGACCCAGACCTGTTTTTTTGCCACTCGCTCAAAGCGGTTGTGGTGGGCAGGGCAGGTCGCTCAACCCCGCGCATTTGGGAAGAGGTTTTAACTCAAAGGGGGAACGAAGGGGAATACCTAGTCTTTGTTTCATGCACTCCTATTTGTTCGCCATGTAACTCCATATGGTAACTGAATTACCCCAGAACTTGGCAGTTGGATGCTTAGAAGCATGAATGGCATTGCTCCACTGATGGACGACAACGGTGATGGGGCAGACGCAGGAACCCTCAACTGCCCCGCTCCCCCGTCAACTCTCAGGCACCTTCAAGAGATCATCAACAAACACCACCTGTCCCGTCTCAATCGACCTATTCGCCGCAATCCCCGTCAATATCGACGCCGCCCCATCGACATGGCTCGCCCCGCGCATGTACTCATCCGTCGTCGGCTCCCCAAACAAGTCATTCAGCAACACGCTATCCCCTCCTCCATGTGCGCCCTTGCTCTCCTCAATCTCAATCTCCCTTGGCTGCTCAAACAACGGCCTCAACAAGATCGTCCTCTTCTCCAACGCACCCTCCAGCGCCTGATCCCCTCCCGCATTAACATAGCTGTTCTCCACCACCTCCACCTCCAACCGGCCGCCCGTCCCGTTAAAATTCACGCGAAACCCTTCCCACGGAGCGTAAGCCGTCAAAGAATACGTCATGACCGCCCCGTTACGATATCGGATCAACAGGCTCATGGTATCCTCGATGCTGATCCCATCACTGAAAACACTCTGGTCGCGATAGTACCCATCTTCCCCTTCGGCATCTAGATACAACGCCTTGAGCGCCGGGATGGTCTCCAAGTCTAGAGCGAAGGGATCCTCTTTGGCAACTTCGCTGCCGCGAGTGCGGCTGAGAAGATTTCGCGGCATCGGGGAGCGTCGATGGTCATGGGCTTTTCGGTGATGACGTTGCACCCAAGCTCGAGGGCGCGGACGATGTAGATGTTGTGAGTGCGGTCGATCGTGGTCACAATCACCTCGTCCGGAGCAGTGGATTTGATCATGGCATCGAAGTCAGCGGCCAGAAAGGTGAGCACTTTACCGTGGCCCGGTGTCTCGAGTCGGCTGTTGGCGTAGTCCATCCTGACCTAGTTTGTATCGCATAGCCCGACGATGCACGAGGTTGAGCTGTAGTCGGTTGCAATAGCATAGTAGAAGAACCTGGCTCGGCCACCAGTGCCAACGATAGCGTACCGTTTTCTCCCCGTGCCGCCTTTGGCAACGGGCTGGGATGCTTCGCTCATCTTGAGGGTCGTTTCTCAGATCCAGCCAGCTGCGGGGGGAAGTCCAGTAGTGAGCGGGCTATACCGCGGAGTGTTGGGGGTCAGCCAGGAGAATGTCAGTTGTGTAGCAAAAGGCACGAGGCGTGGAACGTCAAGAGGAAAGGAGGGTTGAAGAGCAGTCAGTATCGAGATGGATATCAACTATATTCCTCGTCTGGCTTGCCCCCTCGGTCATAGATAGCCCAGAGGCCGAAGATTAGGTTGAAGAGGACGAATGGATCGGCACGGATGCCGGCTTAATAGGGGAATGGTGGCATGCAACCCCAACATCACTTCATCCTTCAACCCCCCAAAAACGCGGGGAAATGCGGAGAGCTAAATCATAGCATGGAATTGGGTTAGTTAAATACAGAAATACATGGACTGGGACTGTCCGCGTTATATTTGTGTAGACGAAGGGGCAGGTGACCAACCTACCTGCAAAGTCACCCAAGCTTTACAACCACTGAGGTTGAAGATGCCTTACTTTAGCTGTACTATACTATCACTAGATGAGGAGGTGGCTAGGCTGTCAATGCCTCCATGGTTCGTCCCAGACTCTTGCCATACACGTGGTGTGATTCGGGGTAAAGGAAGGCGACCGATGGCCTAACGCTCTTTATCACAAAGGGCCGCCCCCTGAGGATCAGACGAGACGCTGCACGCTGGATCCGTTGTTTGGATGATCCAGCACTTGCAAAGATCTGACATTGACAACAACACCTTGGACCGAAGATAATCATGGCTCCAGACCAAAGCAAAGGACAGGACGATATCACTCTTGCGCCTGTCCATGAAGAGCCCACCATAAGGATAGCCCGCGACAAGGCTACCGACTTCCTTGCGAGCCATGCCGACGACGGAACATGCTTCACCTCCGCAGAGGAAAAGGCCGTCCTGCGCCGGATCGACCTTCGTGTTCTGCCCTTGCTCCTCGGGGCATACTTCTTTCAGCAGCTAGACAAAAGCTCGCTCAGCTATGTCTCCATCTTTGGGATCACCGACGACGCACACCTGGTGGGCAAGCAGTACTCATGGCTGGGTTCCATCCTGTACCTCGCACAGCTCTTCTGGCAACCCGCAGCAGCATGCATCCTCGTCAAGCTCCCCACCGGCAAGGTGATTGGGGCCGCCATCTTCCTCTGGGGTTGTTCTCTTGCCATCATGTCTGCTTGTACCGACTTCAAGTCGTTGCTCGGGATGCGCTTTGTGCTCGGGTCGTTCGAAGCCATGATCGCGCCGAGCTGCGTTGCTGTCACGCAAATGTGGTGGCGCCGGAGCGAACAGACTCTGCGGACGAGCTACTGGAACGCCATGAACGGCGTGACCTTTATCGTGGGCAGCCTCTTCACCTATGGCCTGGGTCATATCCACAGCGAGAAGATGTTCCGCTACCAGTTAATCTTCTTGGTCTGCGGCCTCTTGACAGTCTTGTATTCCGTTGTTGTTCTGATCTTTATGCCAGACTCCCCGATGGGGGCCAAATATCTCAGGCAACGGGAGAAGGTCATTGCGGTCGAGCGGCTCAGAGCGAACCAGATGGGTGTGGCGTCGAGGACATGGCGATGGGACCACGTGGTTGAAACGCTCTTGGACTTGAGCGAAAAGGACACCAAGCTGACGCTGGGACACAGCATTGCTAGTGGCGGCATCGGGACTTTTGGCAACCTCATCGTCAAGTCGTTTGGATACTCGAGTTTCGAGACCATCCTGTTCAACATTCCGTTCGGCGTGATCCAGGTCGTTGCCATTGTCGGCACGGGCTGGTTTGCCACTAGGTTCCAGCGCAAGGGGTTGGTGATTGCTGGCGTCAGCGTCCTGCCCACCATCGGGACTATCCTGATGCTGACGGTGTCGCGAGAGCACAAGGGCGTCCTGTTGCTCGGCTACTACCTTGTGTCGTGCATAGGTACGCATGGCAGGCACAGAACACGGGAGGTGACACCAAGAAGAAGTGCACGTCGGCCATGGTGTTTTATCGGAATGTGCACGGGCAACGTCATCGGGCCTCTGCTGTACTCGACCGACCATGCACCTCTTTACCGACCCGGCCTGATTGCCGACCTGACCATGTTTGTCCAGGTGGGCGCCCTGTCGGCCCTGATCCCCTTCTACCTCATGTTTCTCAATCGCCGGCATGCTCGAAGGCGGGAGGAATTGGGAAAGACGGCCGACGTGGTGGACGAGTCGATGGTTGCTAAGAGTCAACTGGAGACGAGCAAGGCGGTCGAGGTCGAAGAAGGCGGGGTCGCGGGGGCCCACGGCCACCAGCAACGGTCGCTCGAGGAGGATAACGCTCTGCAGGACATGACGGATCTGCGAAATGAGGATTTCATCTTTGTGTATTGAGATTGTTCTGGTGTTTTGGGGAAGTGGTACCTCTAGGTTCGGGGAGAAGACGACGGGAGCGACCGGATGTGTCACGGACGTGATTTGCAGAGGGCCAACTCCCCAGGGCATAGCGGGTCGGCGCCCTTCAGCAGACCCCGCAGCGGGGAGATGACGGGCAGCTCCCCGGGCCCCGCCGCGGCTGCAGGTCCGGTCGGGTGTCATTGCCTCCACTGGGCCCACTGTCGGCTGTCCGCTGTGGGGACGAACTCTAGTATACTCCATTCTGGCAACCGCTTCAAAACATGTCAGATTAGAGGGTGGATATCTGGGTTTCTGGCTATACTCAATCTGGGTTAGCCGCTCAGCCTCCTAGATTACTGGTTTCTGGGTCCCTCTGGGATACTCCAGCACCCCCCAGACCTTCTGGGCGAATTAATTACATATACTCTTCAATCAATTAATTCTATATAATTACATTTAATAATTAATAGTCTGATTTACGTATTTACGATAGAAGCGCTATAATAATTAATATAAATAATATCCTTACGAAACTAATAACGTTAGCTATATTTTTATTAAAAGAATTTACTAATAAAATTATTATAATCGTCTTTAAAACCTAAAGCAATTAGCCTAGCTAGTATAAAACTTTTAAATAATTAGTTAAAAGTAATTAAAACTTCGGCAATTAATTATTCAAGGACGGGCTTATAATTTAAAGGGTTTTACCTCCTAAGCTAGAAGACTTCTTCTTTACGAAGCCGGCGAAAGATTGTATATTAATAGTAAAAAAAGAATTTATTAAATTTAATAGAGGGATCCGGGTTAAAAAGATCGTAGCGACTATTACAATAACTACAATAAATATTACAATAGCCTAAACCTAAACCCAAATTCAGATTTAAATTAACGAAAACGGTATTAAAACCGCCGCTATTACTATTATTTAATTTTAGTAAGAAGTTAAGGAAAATTCTAACGACGAAGAAGATTTTGAAAAGGAAAATAAATACTGTACCGAATAAAATATTAAAGAAAATATAGTAATTAACCGCGTTACGGACTTTACTATAAGAAGAAAGGTTATTTACAATTAGGTTAATAATACGTATAATACCCGCTATAAATATTAGAAGGACTTCGATAATATTAATATAAGAGTCTGCAATTAAATAAGTATTTATATTACTAGTTAATTTACCGATATCGCTTTCGAGTAAGATAAATCTATTTATAAATAATTAAAATAAATTAAGTATTAGATTAATTACTGCCCTATCGATTAAATCGCTACCGCCCAGTAAAAATATTAAACCTTTATTAAGGAGACCGCTAAAAAATAATTTAAAGACTTCGAAAAGTGGGTTTTAAATTAGGAAGTCCTTATTACTAATAATAAAAGACTAAGTATTAACGAAATTACTTCCCTTATTTTATAATTTATTAATTTTATTAATATAATCCGCGAATATAAATTTATTTAAATAAATAATATTTAAAAATTTAATTGCGACTTAGAAAATTCGTATTTAAATTATAAAAATATATTTACTAATTTTAAAAGGGTTAGTATATTAGAATATACTATACTACTAGCCGGTAAAAAAATTATAATTTGTAGTGCTTAGGGTGTTAGTTAATTTAGTTCGAAAGAATTTATATTTAAGAGGGAGGACGCTCCTAATTTTAATTATAAAAAGAAGCGGAAGGTATATGTAAAGAAGAAATGTAGCGCGGATAAAAATGCGAATAATTTTTTATAGCCGAAAAAGAAAAGAAGATCCGTACTACTATATAAAGTATACGAGCGAAATCTTTACTTAATAATACGCTACTAGTATTTAATATTTAAAATTAAAAATAACTTTGTTTAGAAGTTTAATAATTCTATTTAGAAGTTTATTAATGAGAATTTTAAAAAGTTTCCTAAAATTTGTAAGGAAGTAGAAAAGGCTAGGAACTAAATGCGGGACCGTTTTACTATTTCTACGTAGACCGCTACTTTAAGGATTTAAAGGCGATAAAAAATCGGTATTTATAATTTAGCGTTTTTTATTAAATAAAGTACTTTTAACGCGAATAACGGGGGGGATATTTATTTATTTAAAAATTCTATAATCTTCGATTTTAGGGCTTCCCTTTATATTTTTAACGAGATTAATCGTTTTTCTTTATTTCGAATAGTGTTTTTAAAGGATTGCGTTTAGGCTAGAGATTCTTAAATATTTATTAAGGGTTTTAGGATTATTAACGTAGAAGTATAGGGAGAGAGGGGAATTTTATAATTATAATTAAGAGAAATCGCCTTCTATTTTAACTTTATTATAAATTTTATATTTTTATATTTATTTTAAAAATAAGGTTTTTACTAGGATTATAAATTATTTAGTAATTACCTTCGTCGATTAGACGATTTAATTTTTTATTTCCTTTAAAAAATCTATTATTAAACGATTTTCGAATATTTTCCCCTCTCCTTTAATTATATTACTTTCTTTATTCGATAAAATTATTTTAATTCTTATATTAGCCGTCGCGTATATAAAATACCCGCCCAACTCTAATATAAACGATTTAATTATTATAATTTATAAATTTTTAAATATTTTTATAATGTTAAAGGCGCTAGATTTAAAAGATTAGCGACTTATTAATATAATACGTACGGTATATTTAAAATTAAACGATAAATTATACGAAAATTACGCAATTGAAATTTCGGATTAGGAGAATATTTCGCCGTCGATTTTTTCGAATACGAATAAGGGAAAAGAGGTTTTAAATATATAATATTCGTTACTTATCGATAGATTAAATTTATTTAGGATATCTATATAGTCATACGTATAGTAGAAGCTATCGTTAAAGGACTACTTTTAATTATCGATATAATTAATTACCGGTATAGTATTAAAGTTAAATATATTAAATGCGATAACGAATTTAATAGTTAATACGTTAGGGATAAGCTCGCTATTCGCCTTATTATTTTCGAACTTTCAATACTTAATATTTAAGTTTAAAACGGCGGTATTAAACGTTTAAGGGGTATAATTAAAGAAAAGGCGCGCGCTATAGTAAATAGTTCCTATTTCCCTTATAACTTTTAATTTTAAATCGTTTTAATAATAGTTTATTTTACTAACCGATCGCCTAAATATCTCTATAATTAGAAATCTTCCTACAAATAGTTTTATACTTTCGTAGCCTACTATAAAGGGGTATAAATTAATCCCCGGAAGCCTAATCTCAACTATTTATATATTTACGGTTATAAAGTCTATATAATAATAGGAGTCGTTTAAAAGAAGGAATAGTAACGAAAGAAATTCTAATTAAAAGTATAGATCGGTTACTTCGTTAACTACGCTACTTTATCTATTTATTAAATTTAGAACCCGTAGACTAATTATATTATTTATACTTGTAATATACTCTTTAATGAGAATTCAATCTATTTAAGGAACTCTAACGAAATTAAAGAGGGGTTAAGACTAATTAGCGATAAAATTTCTAATTTACTTAATAAAGTCGATTATTTACCTTAATTATCTATATAGTACTTCGAACCCTTTAATACAATTTAAAATATAGAAGATAATAGTATTATTTATTTACTATTTTTACTTTTCGATAATAAACTATAAATAAATAGTAATATTATTAACTTTAAACTAATTAAATTTAGTATTTAAAGTAAAATATCCTTCGATTTTATATTTAAATATCCTAGCCCTCTAAGTATACCGCTAGCCGCTCTCTCTATTAATCTTACTATTAACCTATTAGAGCCTATCTTTTTCCCGACTTTCGAACTATAAGAAGTTGCCTTTAACGCTAGGAGATTCGTTCAATTAATAAGTTAGAAATAGGGTAAGGTTATTATAAAGGTAGAAATTAATTGTCTAATTATTAAGGGTAGCCGGTTAAATTTTATTAAGCGTTAAAATCTACCTTTAGTCGTAAAGACTTATTATAATTTCGAATATTATAAATTAAGAAACTTCTTTAAATAAATAGAAGAAATATACTTTAATAGCTATAAGGAAATAAAGTCGTAAGTAAAAGTTAATAAAGATATCCCTCGTACTAAGGGTATTTAAATCCTTAACTATATATAGGTATATATATATAAGTTTAATAAGTATAGTTACCTTTAAAAGGTAAAGGTTCGCCTTATAATTAGAGGGGATTAATAATATTATTATAGGAAAGAAACGTACGCCTCTATATTAATTAATCGTTCTTTCTAATTTATTATTATTTACGCTACTAAATTTAATTTTGAATTTATTTAATATAACGTTATAAATACCTTTGTTAATACCTATTTTAATAAAGAGATTTATATACGTATACCCCCTAAATATCGAAAGTATTATATAGTATTTAAATTATTTAAAACCTTCTATAATTTGCGATATATTTTTCTATTTTAGTAACGAAAATTTAATAATACTTTTAAGAGTATAGGTTTTTAATTATTATTCGAAGATCCGTATATCCTTAAATACGGTAGGATTTTAATCTTCTACTATATTAATAATATTATATTTACCTTCGATTAGAAATTATATAATAAAATTAATTAAATAATAAAGAATCTAGAGGAAAAATATAAATTTATAGGGGGTAATAACCTTTAATAATTTCTAAGTATCGAAATTATTCGAGATCGAGAGGTAAGACGGATTTAATTATTTTAACGGGAGTATATTTATAAAATTATTAAATTTATTAAGAATCCCTATACCTTCGCCTTTATTTTAATAAGTAACGAAGAATTTTTGCTTTATAATAGCGTAGCTACTTTTAATAAAATATAGGATTATTAAATCGTTATCGGATTAATAATATACGCTATAGTAATTACCCGAATAAATATCGTTTTTATAGCTAGCCGTTTAATTCGCTACAATTATAATCCTAGTCTTTAGTATTATAAAATTATTAATAAGGTATTATATTACCTTTAATTCTATTTAAATCTCTCCCTCTATTTTGGATTATTATTAAAATTCGAAATAGTTTTAAATACTTTATACGCCGATAATTTACTAAATTAAAAAAGCTTATATAAGTTTATAATTAAATTATTTGGCGGTTTTGTATATTAGGGTATTATTAAATAGAAAATAATATCGATTTTAATAATTAAAGTAGAGTTACTATTTATTTCTAACGTAGTAAAGGAAGCTATCGCTATTATACGCTTATATAAGGAGATCGAAATCCCTTTCAATTAGGAAGTACTTATAATTGGCTATAATAATATTTAAACAATTTGTATTCTAACCGTTAAAGTATTATAATTAATAATTAAATTTAAATATATTAATATTTATCGTTACTAATTATAGTAAGAGATTATAGAAGGAAGGATTGTAGTCGAATATTTAGAAATAAAGAAAATATTAATAAACGGTTTAATAAAGGTACTAGGATAGTTAGATTACGAGAAATTCTGGGATTTAATAGGAATAGTAAACGCACCAGCTCGTAAAGAGATGAGGATTAGGAAGGAAGTTCCCGACGATATTTTAGAAGATGCTTATAGTTTAGTTGGGGAGATTAATATACTAGAAGAGAGAAAATTGTAAATAATTTCACTTTTGCCTTATTTTAAGAAAGTCTATAAGTGAAGGGGTATATTAAATTAGAGGGTAGATATTTAGGTTTTTAATTATATTCAATTTGGGTTAGCCGCCTAGCCCCCTAGATTATTGGTTTTTGGGTCCCTCTAGGATACTCTAGCACCCCCTAGACCTTCTGGGCGAGTTAGTTATATACACTCTTCAATCAATTAATTCTGCACAGTCACATCTGACAAAACATGATCCTAATAAGGTATTTACTTTACTTGGAAAGATGACCATTCGTACCGTACTTAACTACTAGGTGTTTCAACCCCGCGAATTCGCGAATAGAAAGCCCGACATGTTTCCTCTACGCTTGGGGAAGTTGCAGTGTTGCAACCCGCGATGACTCCTTCCCATTGACCCTATTGACCCACTAACACAACAGTCTTTTCTAGGCAACAGCGCCCTCGACTGGAGGCACCTTCTTCCCGCATGGTGCTTTTATAACGGCGGGCTCTTCACTTTTCGTCTCATTCTTCCTCCTTCCATCTTTTTTTTTTCATCCTCTTCACCCCCTACTCCACTCATATTTTCCACCCATCAATCCCGCATTCCCTGCTTTCATCCAACAATCATGGCGCGGATTAGGCGCTGGCTCGTCTGCAACCTCTGCCAGACCATCATCCCACCAGGCCATGAAGACCTTAACCGCGCCGATGTGGAAGGGCGTATCAGTAGGCTGGATTGGCATAAAGAAACCAGGGCAGTGAGAGCAGTCAGAGACACTTTCTCTCCCTTCCTTACTGGTGTTGGCTTTTTGGACACTAATTGTGTGCTCGAGGCTAGTCACGATCCTGATGTTGCCTACATATCAGCCACAAGACACCAGAACCCGGGGCTTCGGAATGATGCCATCTTGGGTCAGTCTGGCACCGGTCAGACCAACAACCCCAAGTACCTCGCATTCGTCTTCCATGATGCTTGCTGGCAGCTGTTCTTGGCCGGGATTCTGCCTGGTCTTCCAGACTCTGTCACAACCTGCCGCGCACCTCAAGAGCAGGTTGGACTTGTTGCCGAGGCTCTGTTCCTCGGGGAGTTATGCGACGATAGATTGGATCCAAACACTAACACTAACGGCGGGCGCGTTGGGTGGTATATGAGGAACAAGCGATGCATTCAGGTAGGTTAAAGGCTAGAGGCATGCCAGTTGGCCGCATTACTTCTCTTTCTTTTATATCTCTTTACCACCGTGTTCTCAGCGAGTAAGAGCATGCGGCAGCTCTGACGATAACTGGTAACACCCAAGCAATTACCTACGGAGAAAAAACAACGCGCAATTTATTCTTTGTTGTCTTTCGTCTATGCCATACTTGATGCATGAAACTGAACCATTCTCACCATTTGCCTGCCTCTCCTCCGTCTTTATTTCCCATCACTGTCAACATCACCACCTCCAACCCACTCTGCCACCCACCATCATCAACCGACTCAGCACCCACCTTGAAATTACCTACCAACTCTCCTCCAAAACCATCCTTTCCCTCTCCAACCCTTCCACCTCCGCTTCCAACCTCTTAATCGCCATCCCCAGTTCATCGACGACCCCCTGCCAATGGAGAAACCCCCTCAAGCTCGCCGGTTCCTCTGTTCGATATCTCCTTGCTCTGCAAGCGTTAGAAGCCAAAGCTAGGAGATCCATATCTTGCGCATCTGGTGAGGGCGTACGTATGCGTGAGTTTGGACCCGTGGTTGTGGTTGCTGCGTGAAGGATATCAGCCATTGAGTCCTGTTCTCTCTGGAGAGAGAGTTTAGTTAGGTTGAGGACTGTGAGGAGGGTAATTAGTTGGTGGAGGCGGTGGGTGCTGATTTTGTTTTTGGGTTGCGGCTTTGTCTCTTCGGGACCGGGGGCGGGAACCG
This sequence comes from Copromyces sp. CBS 386.78, assembly GCA_030685235.1. Taxonomy (NCBI): domain Eukaryota; kingdom Fungi; phylum Ascomycota; class Sordariomycetes; order Sordariales; family Sordariaceae; genus Copromyces; species Copromyces sp. CBS 386.78. The sequence continues at coordinate 76,531 of MU839227.1, forward strand.
GGAGATGGTCGGGAAGAGAGCCGGGACCGGGGAGAGGAGGGAGGGTTTTTGAAAGAGAAGCGGAGAAAGAAAGAGGAGAAGGAGACCTTGAGGTTGAGGTGGAGCTGGGGCCCGAGGAGGAGGAAGGGACGGGGGAAGGAGAACGGGATGGAAAACGGGATGGAAAGAGTGAACGAAGGTGCATCTTTGTTGGAAATTCCGGTGAGATGAAGGAAGGTGGGTGTTTAAGGTTTGTTGGGTAGCAACGGTGAAGGCGTGCCTGAGAGAGTGAAATACTGCTGTGCCTGACAGGAGTTTTGATAATAATGCTCAGGAAGGAGTGTATGGCACGCGCTTCTCGTTACTTACCCAGTTACCCTGAGTCCCTAAATTTGCTGGTGAGGGGATTGTCAATCTGGGTGGAGAGACGACAAGTAGTTACACGACGGGTGATGTTCGCGGCTTTATACCTCCTTGAGTGTGGATGAAGCTATTCAGGAAACAATGGTGTTATTCTTCTGGTGCGTTCTGCCAGTATTCTTTGTTCGAAAATAGTTCAAAGTCTGTGCCAGAGTAATCGAGTGGCTGAGGTGGAAGTCAAAGAGGAAAGTGTGAACAAGACCATTGTTCCTGCCTTCGTCTGCTTTGTCCTGGAAATGTGGCTTCAGGGTGCCCGCCTGCTAAGTAGTCTGGAGCTTTCTGCCATCTACTGTAGGCCAAGAACGTTTACCAGACGAGCACAAGCCATTGTCTCATCAAATTATTCACGGAACAGTTAATGCGTCAGTAACTAAGGGCTTTTCTTGTGACTTCTGCCCCCGAGCCTGACAATAACCCTTTGCCCTATTGACTCGCATCTCCAAGTTGTTTGCTGTCCATGACAACGATAAGAACAATATCTTCACGCGCCATCCGCCAAAAATGTAAGCTTGGCAAGAAGGGAAACGCCTTCTACCCATTCCTCGGTCCTCAAATAGCTTTTGGACTCCGTCCCTACCGACTGTACCGGTACATGCCACTTTTCCCATAGCCTCGAGCATTTAGCAAAGTGTATGGCCCAGTTCGGGTCAACTCCTCGTGCCGTCCACCACTCAGCCCTAGCGCTCTGACCCTCCCAATTGACAGAAAAACCATCAAGCTTGTCCGGGACCGGCTCCAGTACCTCCCATAACTTAGGTGTGAAAAGTCCTGCATGGTGAAGGGTTGGCGCAAGGTCAACAACCACGAGTCTGAGCATATCCACATCACGCTTCTCGCAAGCACCATCCAGCGCAGCCATGAAGAACTCGTAATCAACGAGCCCAGGGTGTTTCCAGTTCCCATCAAAGTGACATCTGGCTCCGCTGGCTAGGAGGATTCCTGCCAATGGTCGCCAGTCCCAAGGATCATTCCAGTGTGGCCGAACATACCTTGGTGTATAGATCCGTCGCTCCCACCAGACAAACAGAAAGACGCCCATAGCAGTGACTGGCCATGCCCTAAAAGAGCCGCGGATATAGCGGCATTGGTGGTACCCACCAAGTAGAAAAGCGAGAGATGGGTCGGCTCCGTGGCGGAAGAGACGAGAGATTGTGTCGAGGAGGTAGTCGTAATCGTGAGTGCTTTTATCCAAGTCACGTTTTTTTACGTTTTTGATCATCTTGATCGCATCATGAAGTGGTTTGCGCTTAGGATAACCAACCCCGGGTATCCCGGGTATCCCAGAAGAAACAAGGTTTATGGACGTAGAACCCTGATTGACGTCCAGCCCGTACGTCGTGATCAGCAGGTCGACAATATCTGGTAAGTGTTCCGGTGCCCCATTGCGAGGACTGCTCCGGCGGATAAGCCAGGACAGCAGATCATCATCCCTGTAGACCGGCGCAAGAGAAAAGTCTGATATGTCGCGGAGCATATGATGCACAATCCCATACTTCCCTGGGGAGTCGTCGCGCAGCGGAGCCCCTGGACAAAATAGTGTGTGGAACATAGGTCGCCAGTAGGGGACTTGAGGGTCGTCTTGGAATCGATAATAGCACCAGCACGAGTATCGCGAAAGACGGTAAGGGCTTGCCTCTCCCTTGTTAATCATGTGCATGGCTGTGGCGGCAGGATTCTTGTTAGAAGAGGCGTCCATGACGGGGACGATTATGGCGGGATACAGGGGGACTGGATATGAGCAGTCTTCCTCGTATTCTTCGAGAACTTGGTTGTGGGGGTGTTCGTAGTAAGACGTATTCCAGCGGTCGATCTCGCTGAACTGGTAATCGAAGCAATTTGCCCCGGCATCCAAGCCCTCCAAACGTAACTTGGCTTGATTGTCGGCGAGGAAGTCGACGATAGCATGCCGACCGTGTTCGGCACTGGACAGCAGGGCCTCCTTCCAGTGGCGTCTCCATAGAATGGGGTTGACGATGTCGTGGAATCGGCGACATGTTCCTGCCAACCGCGCCAAGTGTCTCCTGCGGATCTTATTGCGTTCGCGGTAGTTGCTAAAGCTGTGGTCGGGGTCGTGTTCGCGGTCCAGACTGAGCTCGACGGCGATGAGATGTAGGATTTCGTTGGGGAGAGATACGATGCTGACCATGTTTGGGTTCAGAGCATCGCTGCCGACGAAAGTTGAGTCAGCTCGCAAGGACAAGGAGAGAGATTTATGCCGGCGTTTTTGACCTCTTTGTTCGAAGTGTACCTATTCCCGTTGAAGGCTACTAGATGGCAGCGGGCAGCCGAGGTCATTAACAGAATATGTCATCCCATCGGTGAGTCATGGACCTGCGAGTGGTGACCACAGGTAACATCGTTTGTCTAGAAGGGGCCTAGGTACTTATTAAGCACTTGGCATCCGCTTTTAGATCCCCTTAGCCGTGAAATTGTATCTTTTCTTGGCAGTAAAAATCTACTATAAGACTTACTTAATATATATAAAGATAAAACTATTATAATACGCGCTATATAGGTTCCTAAAGTTATTACCAATACTTTTCGCTCTATAGAAGGATATTTCTATCGATTATATTATACCGTTAACGCCCTATGAACGCCGCGGATAAGTATTCTAATACATTATAATAATTATTAATAGGTTAATAAAAATACGGTATTTTATCCCTATAGTAGGGCTAACCGTAAAAGAATTAATAGACCGCTTTATAAAGCGGGTCTATAGTATCTATAATTTACCTAATACTATTATATCCGATTGGGGTTCCTAATTTATTTCGTAATTTTAAAAAACGTTATTAACGAAATTAAAAATTAATTTTACACCCTCCTCCGCTTTTTACCTAATTACAAACGGGTAAACGGAACGTATTAACGCGGAAATAGAAAAATACTTACAAACCTTTATTAATTAAATATAAGATAATTAAATCGATTAATTACTAATAGCGGAATTTACTACTAATAATTTAATTTTAAAGACGACGGGAATTTCGCCGTTTTTTATTAATTACGAATTCTATCCCTAAATAAAAATCGAACCCGCTATGCCGTACCCCTTAAAAATATTAAAAACCTAATAAAATAAATATTTCAAAGCTATTAAAATTATTAACTGGTTTAAAACGGTTTTAAATTACGTAACGATTAAAGTAAAAGAAATATAGAGGCGATATAAAAATAATATTAACGAAAAGAGATTAAACGCCCTATAATATAAAATCGAAGATAAAACCTTATTAAATATAAAAAATTTTAAAACCGGAAGACTATACGCTAAATTAATTCCACTCTAAGAAAGGCTATTCGAAATTTTAAAAGTTAATAATTATATAATTACTCTTCAATTCCTAATTAATATAAAGTATAGTCCTACATTTTATATTAATAAGGTAAAATTTTAAGAAAAACGTATTAAAGGGGACGTAAAAGCAAATTAAAGGAAAATTATAAAGCGGACGAATAACGGGAAAAATTCTATTAAATAGGATTTCAATAATATAAGCAATTATAAATAGAATTTAAAAAATAAACGATAAGAATATTACATCCTATAAATATTATTATACGTACCAAATTAATAGAAATAGGCTAACGTTATAATATATTCGGAAATAATATAAAAGTTCTACAAAAGCTATTTAAATGAATTAACGCTACCAAATTAAATCGCTATAAAAAAGTAATATAAAATAATAATGAACCGGCAATTAAAAGCGGATTAGCTGCTATTAACGGAAGTAAGAGTAGATTAATTAGTACTAGCGGAAAATACGGGGTATAGAAAATTAAAGAAGTCGCCGCATAAAGTAATAACGGTTATAAAGGCTTTTATAAGGTAAATTAAATAATTAATAGGTATTTCAATTATTTTATATATTATTAATTAATTATATAGCTTTTTTTAATCTAGGGTAGTATTATAAAGTTAATTTTATAATAATTTAAAATATACGGTTAATAATTATTAAAATTAGGGATTAAATTATAATTCCGAATATAGTATAAGGCTATTACGGCTTTCGTAGAAGGCTACAATAGCTTTATTATTACTATCGCTATATAAATCGTACTAATTTTATAATACTTATAAAATTACTATAGAATTAATTTCCTAAATTGGTTTCTATAAAAATTAATTTAAAATCGTACCCTTAAACCTTTCCTCTTACTCCTTCGTACAATTACGTATATTCTTACCTACCTTATACCTTTGTATTGTAATAATAGGAGGGTATTACGGGGCGAAAGCACCGTATAGGATATAGTAAAATATACATTATTATATAAAGAAAAAGGAGGAGAGAAGAAAGTATACGCGGAGGTCTAACTATATATAGGCAAGGGCCCTATAGACTAGACCGTATGCGGGTATATAAGGCTATACGTAACGATAATATATATAAAGCTAGAATTCTAAGCTTTAGTCGGTATAATATATATATAATTAGTATAATATAATATATTACAAATCTAACCCTATAATACTATCCCCCCTTAAAAGAAGTTCGAAGAATTAAAAATCTATATATACGTAAAATAATAGACTTAAAATCCCTCCTATAACCTTTTATCTTCGTAAATATTTATTAACTTTTAAAATACCCTTTTAAATACAAAGTATAAACCTTCCTCTATATCCTTCTACATCTTATTTTTTATAGTAGCGGCCGTTTCTTACTATACTAAGCGGCTAGAATGGCGCTATAATAGTTCGGAGGTTACTAGTATTAGCGTCGTTATTAATATTAGGGTATCGGTAGCGAAGCGTTTAAAAACCCTCTAAATTTCTAGGGGAATTAATTTATTTAGGTATTCGTAGTAGAACTATTAAAAATAATATTTATAATCGATAATATTATTAATAAATTCCTAAGTAGGATTACTAGTCTTCTATTTAACTTCGTACTTCTAATATTTATTATTACCTATTTATTAATAATTTATAAAACGTTCAAATACTTACTCTTCGTACTCCTCCTAATCGTTAATATATATTATAACCCGTCCTTCGTTAATTTAGATATTTATTATAGTAGGCTAGCCTAAAAGGCTTTAACCGAACTATAATTATATTATAAAAACGTAGAAGACTAATAAATACTTTATATTAAATAGGAGGGCGAAATATATTATATATAATTTAATATAAATAATTTTAAAAGGGCCTTCCTAATAGGGGTAAAACTTCGTATATAGGCGTTTATTAATAAAATTCATGATATTAAATAAAATTATATTATTAACGTAGTACTTAATAGAATCGATTTATTTCTTATTAATATTATCCTTATATTATTCTTATATACGCTATAATTATTAAATAACGAAATTCTAAATTTACTAAAAGCGATCCGATAATTCGTTAACTTTATAATACTCTTTAAATTAAATTAAAGAAAGGTTTAGTAATAGCGGGGTATAAAATTTTATATTTATACGTAAATAATAATTATAATTAGCGAAGAATAATAAAATCCCTATTAATAATAAAATAATATTATTATTAACGAATTCTGTAAATAGTAATTACTTTACCTAATCTATTTATATTTAATTAATATAAATCTTTAAAAACTATTTTATTTCTATATTAATATATTTAATTTAAATATTCGTTTAAAGGTAAAAAGCGGAAATAAATTTGTAAATTATAAATAACCGTTTATAAAAAGTAGATTAAAATTATAAAATAAATTAAGTACCTTTATTAGAAAGTATATTATTTAAAAAGCTATAAATCGAATAAATATAATCAATAAACCGGTCTACTAATTTTTCTACTTCTAAAATTACTATTAGAATATAATACTATATTTTAATAAATCGATTAATTATAATAACGATATATTTAAAAGTTTAGCCTAAATAAATATTTAATAATAATAATATAACGTAATTAATTAAAATATTAGTCTACAATATAAGAACGACTATAATTAATTTAAAATAACTAATTAAACCTCTCTTTAAAAATTTAATCTTTATATAAAGTAAATAACCCTTATAGAAAAAGTATACGTTATTATATATCCCCTCCTAATAGAAATTATATTATAAAAACTCGTATAGAGCGTTATAATTTAAATAGCTAATACTTAAGGAATTATATTAATAATTAATAAATTAAAATTAGAGATTTTTATTATAAGGATTAATAATAATTCGGTCGTACTATTTTGTAATACCGTTAATAATATAATGTTCTGAAAAAGCCCTACAAAAAACTTTTTTAATAATAATAGGCTATTAATAAACTCCGTTAATAAGGGAGGAAATTAATTCTTATAAGAAAACGGAAATTTTATAATTCGTATAAATAAAATTATCGGTTAATTAAATATCCAAATTATTTAAGCCTAACAAATATAAAGAAAAACCTACCGCCGGATTATTAAATTCGAAATAACCTTCTTTAAACTAAAATAAATCTAATAAAATCCTCTTACGGGCAACTAAATAATTATCCTCCTCGTTATTTAAATAATCGTTAAATTTACAATTTAAAATATTTAGGCGAAGGTTTTTCGAACCCGGCGTATACTTAATTAAAAATTTTAACCGGAATAGGAATTAAAACCAATATATATACCGTTAAGTTAATTACTTATTAATCGTAAATATTTAAAAATTCTTATAATCTATTAAAATATTGAATAATTATTAAATTCCTTTAAATTCCGGCCTCCACTCTTCTAATACCTTAATAATCGCAAGTAATTCCTTATTATAAATATTATAATTATATTCTTAAGAACTATATTTAGCCGAAAAGTAAGCGATAAAATAGAGAACACTATTATCTCCGTACTAGGAAAGAGTGCCACCCGCGGCCTAATTGGAAATATTTATTTCGATTATAATCTTCTTAGTCTAATTATAAATTTTAAATATAGGTCTACTAATAAACGCCTACTTAAAAACTTCGAAAATAATTTAATAACGGTTATCCTAAAACTATTTAATATCCTTCTTCGTAAATTCGTAAAGTAAAATAACTATTATTAAAAAATCCTTTATAAACCGTTAATAAAAATTCGTAAAGCTTAAAAAGGATTATAAGGACTTCTTTAATTCCGGTACTTACTAATTTATAATAGCTTTAACCTTCTCTAAATCTATCTTAATATTTCTAAACGTAATAATTAAACTTAAATATTTCGTTCTTATTATATAGAATTCATACTTATTAATATTAATATTAAAGCCCGCTTTCGCCAACCTATTAAAAACGTCGTTAATATACTATTCGTAATCTTTAATATTATCGGAATAAATAAAAATATCGTCGAAGTAAATAATTGCGTAAACGTCGAAAATATCGTATAAAATATCGTTAATATAATTCTAAAATATACTTAAAGCGCCTTATAAGCTAAAAGGAATAACTAAGGATTCAAATAGGCTAAACTATATTATAAAAGCGGTAAATTACTCGTATCCTTATTTAACACAAATACAATTAAAAGCAATAATTATATTGAACTTAGAAGGTAGTATTTATATTTATATTGCGCATCGAGGATATATAGAGGTAGGGTAGTATCGAATTAAATAAATATAGTATACAACGTATAAAATAAAGCGGGTATAATTCTTATTAGAGGAAAGGTTTAATACTATTTATTATTAATAGGCCCACCCTCTACCTGTAGTACTTGGTGGCCTTCCAAAGATTTGCCAAACGCGCGCAAAAACCTAATCTCATTCACTCAGCCACCTCCGCTCGGACCATCGCAGTCTTGGAATTCCTTACGGGACTAAATGAACCCCACCCCCAATAATCACAATGTCACACCATTTGGACCCGCAGGTTCCAAGCCACGCGCTACATACTCTGCTGTGGCGGCCGAAAAGCGGAGCGGATCCGCAGGGGAAAAAATGGGGGCTGACAATTTGGAGAGCGTCGTTATTATGAGAGACTACAAAAACCAACCAAACCCAGGTGTCATGCGTAGCCAAGAAGTACCAGTGGATAAAAATAACGCCAACCGATTGGTCAAAGAACGGCCTTGGCAAAAAAGGATACAATTTCACGGCTAAAGACATAGAAGACCAACGAGGGCCAAGTTGGGCAACTGAAGAAGGCGAGTACTGTCAGATTTACTGGTGTGTGATCTGGTTGATTGAATTGTTTAGAAACTGGCTATGTGACTGATCCGCTCCAGAAGGTCTGGGGGGTGCTCGGGTATCCCGGAAATGCTAAGACCTTAATTAAGTAACTAGGACTCGCCTTATCTAATCGAAATCTCCACCCTATAATCTAATACACCCCCTCACTTGCAAACCTCTTTTACTTATTTGAAGTTAAAAGTAAAGCTATTTATAAATTTCTTATATATTTAAAGCCAATTTCTCATCTAAATCGTCTAAATCGATCTCCTCCAATCCTAAATTATCCTTCTTCTGGGGTAATTTCTCTACTATACTTAGAAACTCTTTAAACTTCCTATACTTCAAAATATCTAATATTTTTATTAATCTATTTATTAGCATTAATTTCGTATTTAAATACTCGATTTTAAACATCTTTTTAGTAAAGATCTCCTCCCTCAACTAATATTTATAAATATTTATATATTTTATCTTAGTATTAAAGGTAGGGGTTTCCTCTATAAGTGCCTTAATAATCTACTTATTATCGTATTATAGAATAAGGATAAGATTTTCTAATAGCTTTACCCCTAGAGCGGATATTAACCGTATTATAAATAGGGTTTCCTTAACCACATTCTCAATTACGTATAATTCTACCTCTATTATCGAAGTTGCAATAACAATCTATTTAATTATACCCCAATAAATTAGACTACTACAAAGCTTAATCGTAAAACCCTATAAACTCTTTCGATCGCTTAAATTATTTATAAACGAAGTATTTAAAGCTATTTCCAATCGGTCGCTACCGCCGAAATATAATATTTAAATTTTAATAATTCAAAAGTATTATATTACCTTTTCGCTAATTATTAAATAAATAAAACTAAAATTATAATTATATTATACTAATTTACTTACTAAAAAATATAATATTTAATCGAATATTAACCGCTACGTATAATAATAAACCTATATTAATTTAGTAGGAACGGATTTCTATATAATTGGCGATACCTTCGTAGGGAATTAATTCTATATACCCTATAAGTACTAAAATAACTTGAAAATTAAATTTAAATAAATAAGAAATTTTTTCAATATAGGCTTCTTATAATAATTAAATCTTTCCCTAATTTCGATTATAAATAATTTTAATACTTAAAAACTATTAAAACTCGTCTCCTCCTATAAAGTAATATTTTGACTATAGTTCTACAATATATTTATTAATTTCCTCTATTTTACTCTTATTAAATATAAATATAATATTATTAATATAATAAAGTATAAAAATATTATTCTTTTTTATAATACACGGATTTTTAAGGATTACTTCGAAGCCTATAAATTTGAATGCATTGCTAAACTCCCTTTACTATAATAGAAGTATTCGTTGTAGATTATATAATACTTTAATTAATTTAAAGACCTTGCTAGGGATTTAATACCCGGGAAGTATATATATATAAATCTCCTTATCGAAGTATACGTTAACGAAGGTATTAACCACGTCGTACTAAATTAACTCGAAGTTAAATCTTACAGCGAAAACGATAATAAATTTAAACGACCTCTTTATTAAAGTAGAAGTATACATATTTATATTATTTTTACTCTATTAATCGCCTCTTACCACGAATTGTATTTTATATTTATTAAGCGTCCTATTCTTATTAAATTTATAGACGTATATTTATATATAATTAAGAATCTATTTACTTCGTGACCGCGGTATATTTCTACTAACTTCGATTTATATTTTTATATCTTTATAATTCTATAGATAAATCTTTTCTACTTTTTTAAAGAGCTAGCCTAATAAATAGTTATTTAAATCGTTATAATATTTAAGTACGGGGGGTAGATTTCGTCGATAAATTCTATTAAATCGGTTTAATTTAGTAATTAATTAATATACCTCCGCCTTAATAATAATTTTCCTTATTGTTTTAAAAATTAGTTAAAATAATCTCCTAACATTAAATATAATTTCTTAAAGTTCTTATTAATATAAATATTTATAAATTATTCAATCTATTATATAAGCTACGTTAAATATTACTAGCGGGGTTAATAGAAGCGATAAATATATACCCGTAATATATTCGATAAATATCTTATTTAAAATATAGTACGGATCAATTCTTTCTTATAATTAACTATCTTCCTTATAGGAAGTATCTTAATTTTATTCGTAATCTCTATCTAAAAGGCTTAATAATAACGGTTTAATATTATTATTATCAATATTATTTTATAGGCTATAGCCTTTTCTTTCTAATAATTCGGATACCTTTAAGGATTAATTATATAATTTATCAAATTTACTAAGTAAATCCGCTAACTCTTCACTACTAATTTATAAATCCTCTTTTAACTTTTTAAAATTTAAGTTATATATAATCTCCTCGTTAAAAATCATATTTCTAATTTAAATAATCCGGTTTATATATAAATTCTATATACGATAAATAAAAGTCGTTAAATAATTAATAAAAAACTCTATCTATATTTTAAATAAGTATTTTTAACACCGCTTCTCTTTCTTCTAAACAGTACTTATTATTGTAAAAGCTTTACAACTATAGACTTTGAAGTAATTTAAATTTAATTTATATACTTTTTAATAATTATATTTTTAAATAATATAAATATAAAACTATTTAAATAGAAATTTCTAATTGTAAAGGTACTAAGGGAATTTATTAATAAAATAGATAATTATAATAGTAATTTCTAACTATAAATCGATTAGAAATTTCGAATTTATTAATATAATATTATATCTTTCCTTAACTATACCTCCTAAACGCTCTACCCTACTATTTTATATTTAAATATTAGGAGTAGAGGATTTAATTATCGTTCTTCGTTATAATAACCTTTATTAAATCTTATTATTTATAAATTCGTTATCGAATTCGAAAGTTTTAACGTTAATATTATACTATTATTTAAATATATCGATATAGGATACTAGCGTAATAGTAATAATAACCGTTTAACGATTAAATAAATAGTAATCCCAAATATAATTAGACTAATAGTATATAATAAGGAGGAAATATTTAACCCCGTTACTTCCTTCGTTAAATTCGAAAAAGTCCGCTACGAATCTCTCCTTTAGTTTATAACCGTAGTTTTTAAATATATAGTAAATTTATCGTTTAATTTTTATTATAGTGTATGTATTATATTTAAATAATAGTATACTACGGATCCGTACCCCGTTAACGTTTTAAAGATAATCGAATACTTATAGTCCTAAATATTCGAATTATAAATACTAAATATTTATTATCTATTTAGAGGGGCGCCTTATATAAGAAGTAATTTTGTACCGGCGTATTATAAACGAGGCTCTAGTAAATAAAAGAGGGATAATTTCTATAACTATTTGATTATAAATGGTATTTAAATAATAAAAGAGTAATCTATTAATCTTCCTTAAATAATTATTAAGAGGGCAATAATCCTAATAGAAACCCTACCTTCGCAATTAAATATAGGAGACGAAATTAATAACGAAATTAGGGTAGAAAGCGACCTCTTTTAGCCGTAACTTTAAAAGACCGTTCTTTCTTCTAATAACGACGTTAATCTCCTTAAACCCTTTAATCGCTATGTAAATATCTCTAACTTATATATAATTATTTAGATTAATATAATAGAAATAAAAGAAACAAATAATTTTATTAAAAATATAGAGCGAATTACTAAAATTGAAAATCGCTAAATTCTTAAGGGGTAAAATCTCTTCCCTAACTCAATACGCCCCGCTAATTTAAAAAGTCGTTCTATAAATAATATTATAATTTATATTTACGTTGGATAATTATATATTTTCTTATTTTTTAAATACCTTTTCCTCTCCGCTATTTTCGACTATAATATATTCTACTTCTCTAATAAATTTTAAATCTTTTATAAAATTTTCTTTAACGACGTAACGGGTATAAGGGCTTAATTTAATAACCTTTTTAAATTTAGCGCTTAAATTAATATATTAATATTCTTTAAAGGTATATAGGGATCTTTTATATATTCTATATATAAAGAAATTAAATCTTTTATACGTTTAGAATTCGGATATATTTAATTAATATTTTCTTTTTCCAAATATAGTACTTTTAGGCCTAATACCTATAAACTTCTTATTTTTACTTTTTTAACGAACGTTTTTATTATAAGTATTTTTTTCGTAGTTATTATTAAGTATAAATTTCTAACTATCGAATTCGATATTAATTTCGCTAGCGCTAAAAATACTACGATATCCTCCCTTAGGAATTATTTCGTATCGTATAAAATCAATACTATATTTTTTAAAATCTTTATATACCTCTATAAAAGTAAGAGTCTTAGCGGCTATCTCTTTATTAAACTTCTAAGTACCTTTATATTATTTAAGGCGTACAATCTTAACCGCGCTAATAAAATCGATATATTAGAAATTAAGGACTTTAATTTTTCTAATACCTATTATTTAGCCGTTATTTATTATAGTAGATTAAGTTTAAAGTTAATTACCTTAATTCTTAAATTCCTTTGTAAGTACGGTAATAATTTCCTAATACTACTTCCGGGCTCTAATCTATTTATTAACTACTTTATAATTAATTATAGTTTTAAATCTTTTATATTATTCGTTAATTTCCTACTCCTCCTTTATAATACTATGTTATAGATTATAATTAATTAATAATCTTATTTAAGTATGTACGGCCTTATCGCTAATTACGAATTCCTTCTAATCTTTTTTATTATCGGGATAGAATATAAATTCTAACTTGAAAAACTCTTTATTAAATAAATTTACTTTAGTAACGAAGGTATTAAAAATTATTTTATTACGCTCTTTAAATTCAGTAGGAGGAGTTCCCGTTCTTTAAATTGCTTCGTTTAAATTAGTTTAAACAATAGTTCCGTTATTAAAATTATTAAACTCGATTTTAGCGGCTCTAATCTACGTCTTTATTTTTTTAATAATAGGGTATTAGCTAGGATTAAATTATTTCGGTACTATAGGTCTCTCGATCTTGCTTTAAATCCATTCTTTAAAGGTATCCGAATTATACTTTAATTAGAGTATAGGCTCCCAACGGATCTAATTATCGCTATCTTTAAAGTAGGCAATATTTTCCTTAATATCATTACTAATCTTTAAAAGAGACATCGTATTATTTTAATTAATTATTAACTATTAATTAATACTAATTGTCGTATTAATAGGTAATACGCGTATTAGACTATTAATTATCAGATTTACTAGTATATAATCTAATTAATTGAACTATTTAAAAACTAGTTGTATAATTAATCTGCTCCAGAAGGTCTGGGGGGTGCTCGGGTATCCCGGAAATGCCAAGACCTTAATTAGGTGACTGGGACTCGCCTCATCTGGTCGAGATCTCCACCCTACAATCTGACAAGTACCGCTTTTTCCCAGTCGTAAGAGATTTACTCCCTATAATATTTCCAGAGCCTAACCTTCTTGTAGTATAGTTAGCTCCCTTATGCAGGCCCACTATAACTCGTGTGGATACAGTAAACGTAGTATGGCACGGGGCACACGGCTGGAATAGGTTACTTGCAGTCGGCTGGCGGGGCTGTTATGCTTGAATGCCGGTCCGGCTAAACTGTATGAAGGTTAGGGGGCTTACTTGGGGGTTGCGGTTGTGCGGCGGGGTAAAAAACCCGCAACTCCCAAGTAGCTAGCTAAATCTCTTAGGCCCTAATCCCTATCCACCTATAGAGAGTTATAGAGAGGAAAGTTAAGAGATTTCGTGACCTGCTTAGTATGCCTCCACTCTATAGCGATATAACCGTACCGTATAGAACTCTACTATAACACATTTCGTATATCTATTAATAAAGCTATTCCTTCTTTGTCTTAGTATTGCTAAGGCCGTTTGACCGCCTTTGTATAAGGGGTAGCCTTATCTTTAATAGAAGGCGTAAAATATTTAGCGATATTTACTATATATATTACTTTACTATAATAATATTTATTAATATAATACCGACGGCTATAGCAATTTAAAAAGGTATTCTTAATTCGATTATCGTTACTATTAGCTGGGAGGAACCGCTAGAATATAACGATATTAATACTAGAGGCAAAACTAATAATAACAATAAGTTCGAATCGTTAGGTAATTACTAACCCATTAATAATAATACTATTACTAATTAACTTCTCCCCCTCTCTTTTATTACTTCTTTCTATAGGGAGGAGGAGTTATTTAGTGCCCCTATCGTTAATATTACCTCCTTTAAGCCTATATTCGCCGCGGTCGTCCTTATTACTAATTCTAATTAATCGTTTACTCTTATACCTATCGCTACTCCTACTCTATTAACTACTAAGGGGAAGGGTAAGCGGGCGATATTTCTATTTAATACCTAGCCTATTATTAAGAAGAAGCGGGTTATTTATACTAGTACTATAATATAGTAATTTATATTATAGTTCTAATAATGCCGTATTAATAAAATATTTAACGACGCGAAGCGTAAAATTTATACGCTAATTTAGGAGTAAGTAAAAAATTATATAGAAGAAATTTATCTTTAATTCGTCTAAAAAGTCTTATTTATCTCTAATAAATAGAATAACGAGAGGAAGAAATTTTAATAATTTAAAACATTAATAAAATATTCTAATATTAAGTATAATTACGAGACTTTAATACTTATTATTAGTAATAATATATAGGAGCGGTTTTCTACTATATACAGTACTTCGAATAATAATATTAGATAGCTTCGCACGTAATCGTTAAAGGATAAAGAGTTATACAAAAATATCTTCTTTCGTAAATAAGGAGCAGGCTTAAATATTATAGAACTCTCTAAAATATAAGAGGATAAGGAGAATACAATACCTATTACCGGGGATAATTAATACTTCGAAATTTTTAATAATAATAAAGAGGAAGATAGGGAAAAGGGTAATAGAAAAAGAGACGAACTAATCGTAACTATTTTAATTCATACAAAAAGGATATTTATCACGGTGCAAAGGCATAAGGTAGGTAAGAATATACGTAATTATACGAAGGAGTAAGAGGAAAGGTTCAAGGGTACGATCCCAGACTAGTCTTTATAGAAACCAATCTGGGAAATCAGCTCTATAGCAATCTTATAAGTATTATAAAGCTAGTACGACCTATATAGCGATAGCGATAATAAGGCTATCGTAGCCTTCTACAAAGGCTATAATAGCCTTATACTATATTCGGAACTATAACCTAATCCCTAGCTCCAATAATTACTAACCGTATACTTTAAACTATTATAAGGCTAACCCTATAATACTATTCCGGACTAAAAGAAGCCGTATAATTAATTAACAATATATAAAACGATTGAAATGCTTATTAATTGTTTAATTTACCTTATAAAAACCTCTATAATTATTATTACTCTACGTAACGACCTCTTCAATCTTCTATACCCTATATTTCCTACTAGTACTAGCTAATCCGCTCTTATTTCCGTTAATAATAATTAATCTACTTTTAACTACCGGTCTATTATTATTTTACGCCACTTTTCTATAATAATTTAATTTAGCGGCGCTAGTTCGTCTAAATAACTTTCGTAAAATTTCCGTACTGCCTCCGGGCATATTATAACGTTAGCCTATTTCTATTAATTTAATACGTATAACGGTACTTATAGGATATAATATTCTTATTATCTATTTTCTAAATTCTATTTATAATTGCTTATACTATTAAAATCTTATTCGATAAAGTTTTTCCCGTTATCTATTCGCTTTATAATCCTCCCCTAATTTACCTTTACGTCCCCTTTAATATATCCTTCCTAAAATTTTACTTTACTAATATAGAATATAAGACTATACTTTATATTAATTAAGAATCGAAGAATAACCGTATAATTACTAGCCTTTAAAATTTTGAATAGCCTTTCTTAGAGCGGAATTAATTTAGTATATAATTTTTTAATTTTAAAATTCTTTATACTTAATAAAACTTTATCCCCGATTTTATATCGTAAAACGTCTAATTTCTTCTTATTAATATTATCCTCGTATTTCCTCTACGCCTTTTTTATTTTAATTATTACGTAGTCTAAAACTGTCTTAAATTAGTTAATAATTTTAATAATTTTAAAATATTTATCCTATTAAGTTTTTAATATTTTTAGAGGGTACGGCGTAGTAAGTTTAACCCCTATCCGGGGATAGAATTTATAATTAATAAAAAACGGCGAAACTCCCGTTGTTTTTAAAATTAAATTATTAGTAGTAAATTCCGCTATTAGTAATTAATCGATTTAATCGTTTTATATTTAATTAATAAAAGTTCGTAAGTATTTTTCTATTTCTACGTTAATATATTCTATTTACCTATTTGTAATTAAATAAAAAGTAGAAGAAGGCGTAAAGTTAATTTCCAATTTCGTTAATAATACTCTCTAAAATTATAAAATAAATTAAGAACCCCAATTAAATATAATAGTATTAAGTAAATTATAAATACTATAAACTTATTCTATAAAACGGTCCGCTAATTCTTCTATAGTTAGTCCTATTATAAGGATAAAATACTATATCTTTATTAATTTATTAATAATTACTACGATATATTAGAATATTTATCCACGGCGTTCGTAAGGCGTTAACGGTGTAATATAATCGATAGAAATATCCTTCTATAGAACGAAAAGTACCGGTAATAATTTTAAAAACCCGTATAACGTATATTATAATAGCTTCGTCTTTATATATATTAAACAAATTTTATAATAGGTCTTTACTACGTCGTATATCCCTAACTAAAAAAAAGATTAGAAGAGAAAACTATAAATCTTCTCCCTCCTTAAATACCCCACTCCTAATACATTGTAAGTACAACGGATCAATTAATAATAAACTTTAATATTTCCGGAATTAAAGAAAACCGAATTGCGGTAATAGATCCGGCTCTATATAATATAATATTCTACGAACGAAAACTTTTTAAAACTCTCTTTAATTTCCTTTAATTACGTTCTTTTTATTAAGTCCGTTAAATAAGCGAATACGTCCTAAAGAAGGGTTAATTTTTTATAAGTTTCCGTTATTAAATCGTTTACCGACGTTTTGTCTATAATTTCTAAATTGTAAAAACAAATTATTTTAACGAAAACTTCTAGATCCCCCTTATTTTTTAAAACGTAGGAACTATTAATAAAAATATCCTTTTCTAATAAAACCTTATTCTTTATTAAGAAGTATTTATTACCCTCGTATTTTAAAATATCTTTTAATTTATAATTTAACGTATTAAGGCGGACTTATAACGAACTTAATTAATATTGGATAATAAAATTAAAGTAAGAAAGAAATTATAATTACTTTATATATTGTAATATTAATTATTTACTAACTGTAAACGACTTCAATCCTTTATAATTTATTAAAATTTTAAACGGCTATTATATTCCCTCTAATTCTAGCTTCTACTCTTCTAATATGAAAAACGACGCCGAAACCGGAAACGCCGATTTCTGGTTAGGAAGTGCTCCAAAACGAAAACCGATAATAGTAATCGACTTAAGAAGGTTATTTACCCCCTCCGTAATATTTTGCAACGATTGTAGCGATAGCGTTAAACCGTCGCTGCCGATAATAATTAATAGAAGTACGAATAGGCTTGAAAATAGCGTTTACAACCCCTTTGGAAGTATTTTAAAATATAATAACCCTAATGCCGTACTTATTATAAAGATTTTAAAAAAGATAAAGGAAGATAATAAAACTATAAAGAAATTTATTGTTATAGCGAATAAGACTATAGACTACGCTGCTATATTGACCGATGATTATCATTAAGTTCGAGAATTCCTTTTCGAATTTGCGAAAATTTTTGCGAAGAAAAGTAGATTTAAAATGTTTAAGGCAAATAAAGTTGCCGAAGCCTAATTTATTATTAAGAAGGATATTAATAATTTAAAGAAGTTTATTTCGAAGGAAATAAAGAAAAACGTTTAAGAAGCGCCGAAAAAATAAGTTAATATTATTCGGAAATCGTTAAATAAAATTAGCGCTACCTTCTATTATTTATTTACCGTTATTATTAAGAAGTTTATCCTTTTTAATTACGAATGCTAATTTATTATTAAAAGGGTTTAAATTATTACCGAATTTACTATGCGTTCGAATAATAATATAAAATAGGCCGTCGAAGGCGCCCTAAAGGAGAGTCTGTATAAAATAGTCTTCGTAATTATTAAAATAATAATGAGCGGAAATTATATAATTATTTTCGACGAATTAATTAAAGATTAATATTAGAAATATTAAATTTAAGTTAAAACGGTCTTTAGAAAAGAAGTTATTATATTCTTAAATATTATAGCCGTTTTAATTAAGAGAGTCCTATAGGTTAGTATTAATACGAAATAATCCGAATTAATTATATAAAAAATAAAGGCGAGGAATAAGGAGGCGGAGATTATTTGGGCTAAATTTTAGAAGAGATATAAAGGGGAGGAAAGAGGAATATTCTTAATAGAAGTTACAATTACAAAGGTTATAATCTTCTTCTAAGAGAACTTTTTCTTCTAAAATAATAATATATATATATATAAATTATTTTAAATTATAGCCTCCGCTTAATAATATTTTAAATATTGATATTTTGAATATATAACGAGATTCTATCGTTAAGAAGACGCTTATAATTATTATAGTAAAGTTAAATATAAAGGGCTATATATAGGAAAAGAGAATTACCCTTCGAATAAGGATAATTCTTTAATTTTCTATAAATTATATAAGAAGTTGGGGTATTTCGCCTTCGATAAAAAGAAGTACCCGTTCGTAAGAGTAGTTTATATAAAGGTATTTATTAATTACGTTGAAAGGCTTTACGGTTTTATTATTTATAAAAAATTAGCTGAATTAGTATTAGAATTAATAATAGAGTTAAAAGAGGATATTATAATCTTTAACGCTCCCCCTAATTCTTATTTAATTATAATTTTAGAGAGATTATTTATAAGAAGAAGAAAAAAAGGCCGCTTTAAGAAGATTAAAAATAGTTTTCGGTTGAAATTTATAAGTATAAACCTAATAAATATTTATACCCGCTCTTAGAATATAGGCGATTATACCTATATTAGTTTTATTATTATTACGCCTTCGGCTGCTATTATTACTTTTAAAGAAATAATACCTCTTTAGCCCGTTATTAAATTAGAAAGAAATTTTTTATAGGGTAATTAATAATTTAATTAAAAATATTCTATTAGAATATAGGGAAATTGTACGAAAGAGGGAAAACGTTATTTGAATAGGAAGAGACTTATAATATTATAGTAATTTAAAAGCCGAGTAAGAATTTGAATAAGGATATTTACTAGTTGAAGGGTAATAAATATTATAATATTAATTATTTAAAGAAGGGTAAAATAGTAATTTATATAAATAAGAAGTAGAATTTAAAGGATTTAGATTTTTAAGTTAGGAAGGATTAAGTTGCAGCGATATTAAAGAATTTATAAAAATTAATAATTGTTTATTCTATTTATTCCCTTATCTTCTTTTAAAGTACGTTAGAATATTAGTAAGGGTTTCCCCTCTTTAAATTCTTCGAAGAAAAATTTCCGGCCGGCTAATATATAATTATAGGAAATTATAATTTTTATTACCCTAATTAGGATTTAGAGAATAGGATTAATTTAAGCGTTATAAAATTATTTACGTAAGTATAATAATAGAAGTTTAATTTCGTTACTTCCCGTAGGGAATTAATAAAATTCGGAAATATAAGTAGAAGAGAGAAAAATAGGATAATTAATTATATATAAGTTTTATAGGGTATTAAAGCTGAATATTAAGGAATATAACGGTATAAGTAAATAGGTTCGGATTATTACGTTTAAAAAGTTTAAATTTAAATAGGAAAAAGAAATAGGAAAGTGGAAGTAGAGGAAGGGTTTAATTGGAATTTAATAAATATAGAAAAGGTGCAGGAAACGGCGAAAAAAAGAATATCGATTTTAAAGAGGATTAAGACGGTAAAGGAATTCGAATTAAAATTTAATAAGTTTGATAGCAAATTTATTAATATTATAGAGGAATTCGTCTTATATTAAAAGAAAGGTCGGGGAAGATAAGTAGATTAATAGAATTTAAAATATAAAATAATAATAAAGGAAGTATAATAGAAATAGTAAATTTAATTTAAAAATTGGACGCCTTTAAATTAAAGAGAATTTATAAAGGCGGTAATAAAAAAGAAGAAATTTATTACGAAGGTTTAAAGAATAAAGTAGTACGATTATATTATAAATATATTAAAAGATTTGAATAAACTTTAGCTATTAGAGAGGTAAGCTAAAATATAAAATTATTATTTAATAAATCCGCTAAAATTACTACCCTTTAAATAAAACGAATGGGCGAACGAAGTTAAAATTATAGTAGTAAGGTAAATATTTTTATTAACTATTTTTTCCCGAAAGTAAAAGTTCCGACGGGCTATTTACTAAATTAGATTTAATTATTAAATAGTAATACCTTAGTATTTATTAATAATTTAATTATTGAAGAGGATATCCGGGAAATTTTTTCGAGAATAGCGCCTAATAAGGTACCGGGTATCGACTAATTTTTAAATAAATTTCTAAAAATATATAGAAAATTATTTAAATAAATAATAATAGTTTTCGCTGTAGTAAGCCTCCGGTCGGGATATTTCCCTAAACGGTTTAAAAATATAAAAGTAATTATTTTTAAAAAATTTAGAAAAAACGCCGAATAATAAAAATTAATTAGGGTATAACGGCCTATATTATTTCTAAATAATATTAAAAAAATCTTCGAAGTCCTTATAGTTAAAAAATTAACGTAGGTAGTAGAAGAATATAATCTCTTTTCGGAAGGCTAAATAAGTAATTAGGTAGGCCGTTTAATTAAGTTCGTTATCCGAATAATTACCGACGCAATTTATATAATATAGAAATTTAAGGTTGTAATATCTTTTATACTCTTCGATTTAAAAGGCGTATTCGATAGAATTAATTATAGGTAACTTCTATATATACTATAAGAAATATAATTCCCGAAATAAATCCTCTAATAAATTAATAATTTCGTTATTAAAAAAAAAGTTCTTTTTTTTTTAACGACGAAACCTCTTAACCTTATAATATTATAATAAGTATACTATAAGGTTCCCCCTTTTTACTAATCCTTTTTATTCTCTTTATTATTTTATTATATTATAAATTGGCTATTATTTAAAATGCGATTATTATCGGCTTCGCCGACAATACTAATATTATTACGGTAATTAAAATTATTAAGGAAAATTATCGGACATTCTAAATTGTATAGGATATTTATTTAGATTAGGTAGTTAAAAGAGGAATAGAATTCGAAGTAAGTAAAACGGAATTTATATATTTTATACGGATAAGGGAATTAAAAACGGAAACTTTTTAAATTAAAAGAATTGTATTTAAATTAATAGAATTAATTAAATTCTTTAAAATTTAATTAAATTAGAAATTTAATTATTAAATATACGTAGAAGTAGTAAAAAAAAATTAATTACGTAAACGAATATATTAATATAATTAGTAGTAAAAATTTAAGGTTATTCTTTTACGCGAATAAAGGAGATTTATATTAAGTATATTTAGAGTATAATTATATATAGAATATTAGCTTTCTATTAGCCGACTAAAGTCTATAATAAATTATAAGGGATAGTAATTAGGTTAGTTAAATATTAAATTAAATATTTAAAAATTATTATTAGGGCGTATAAAGTTATGTTAGTAAGGAATTTAAAGACGGAAACCTTTTATCCGTCGTTCGATTTCTATTTTAATAAATAGGTTAAAGCCTTCGAAGAAAGGTTCGCCCGTACGAATTAAATAAGGTTCGTCTGAAGGATTATAATTTAGGTAGTTAACTATATTTAAATAAGGAGAGTAAGAAGTTAACTACCCGCCGATAGATTAGAAAATAGTATTATTAAAATTAAATAAGTTAAAGAATAGGTATTAATAGAGAAATTTCTAGCGATTATAATAGGTCCGCCCCTGGTAATAAGGGTATAGCCGCCCCTATTGTAAATATTAGAACTAATTACTATAGATTATAAAAGGTAGTTAGAAGAGGTAATAATAAGAGAATAAATATTATATTATAATTATTAATTAGTAGTAGTAGTAATTAAATTAGGTTAATAGTATAAGTTTATTATCGCCGATTTTAATTTAAAGTTTAGTAGTAATATTATAAAATAGTATATAATTGGTATAAAATAAAAAAAGAAGAAAGTTTAATAATTAGAGGATAATAATAAGTAATATTTATTATTTAAAGTGAAGAATTCCTTTTTTATTTAAGTAAGGACGGAAATTATAGGCTTCCGATCCTTCCTTTTCTAAAGGAAAATTCCGGATATTATAACGCTAATTTATTCTTATAGTACGGGTAAAGAAATTTTTATATATATTATTTTAGACTATTTATAGATAGCCGACTATTAAATAACGGTAATCGATTAATTATAAACGAAAGAAGAATTTTAAATTTATTTGGATAATAGAACCCGAATTGAAAGAATCCTTTTATAAGTATTATAATTTAGTAGATTAAACGAGTACCGTTTAATAATTGAATTGAAGGGAGAGTAATATAATAAATTTGTATAATATTTGTAAATACGTTCAATTATAATATTAGAATAAAAAAGTATAGGAGAGATAAGAGGAGGAGGAATTAGATTATACTAATTATAATAATTATTTAGTTATAAAAGTAGTATTAAAGTAATTAATTAACGTTCTTCGTAGGCGAGGAGTTCGCAAAGTATATTAAATATTAATTTTTAGTTTTTAGTAATTTCGTAGTATTATTAAACTTAATTTTCGTTAATTAAAAGGGGATTAATAAGGTTATTAATTATTATTAGAGAATTAATATTAATATTTCCTCCGTTAAAATTAAAAACGGGAATAGTAGGACGATTAGTTAAGAATATTTTATAATATTCCTTATATTAATAATTTTTAATTTTTATATTCCGGTAGTAAAGAAGGATATTAGGGTTATACGGGAGGTTATCCGTAATTAGGCGTTTATATACGTTTTTAAAGAAGTCGATATAAATATTATAGAAATAATAAATTAGGGGATTAATATTATTTTAGGAGTGGGATAAAGTAATAATTGTAATTTAGACAGCGTTATATTTATTATAATAATTTAATAGAATATTTAATATATATTTTATATTAGTAATAAGATAAGTAGTATTCTATTTATTAGCGTTTTAAAGAATATTAAAGAAGAAAATGAAAAGAAAATTATAGGAGGAAATTTATTTTTAATATTAATATAATAAGTATATTCTACGAAGAATATATAGAATATAATTATATTGAAGGACGGGGTATTATAAATATAATTAGTAAATTTTAGGCTATAGTAAAAGTAAAGAATACGGTAGACGATACTAATTAATATAATTAGTAGGGAAAAAGGGAAGTAAGTATAAAAATAAGAAGGATTTATTAGTTAGGAGGAAGGTTAAAAGTAGGGTTAGAAATTAATACCCGGATAAAAATTTAGAGTTTGGGCGTTAGAAAGGAGGGGGGCGTAAAAGAACGGGCGAATTTAGGGGATAGGGAATTTATTATACGAATAAAATTAATATTACGTTTAGCAGTATTATAATTAATATAAATTGCGAGGTTTAAGGAGTTAAATATATAGTTAGGAGGATGGTCGGGAATACGGCTAGTAAAAGAAGACGCTATTTTAAGAGTTAATTAAATAGGGAAGAAGGGAAAGTTCGAAAGATAGCGGCGGGGAGGAATTCTTATATAAAGGGAAAAGAGGGGCTTTTATATTTATATAAATTTTAGTAGAGTTGTAAGAATTTGAAGGATAATAATAAGGCGGGAGTAAGGGTAAACGAAGGGAGAGGGATAATAGTTATAGGCGGTTTAAGAAGAAGGAGCGGCGTACGAAAATAGTATTTCGATTATTTTAATATTAGATTAAAGGTAGTAAAAGGGAAGTAGCTTATTTATTAAGGCGGTAGGTAAGTATTACTATAAATGGAATTGAAATGGAGTAGGCGCGGTTTATTTGTAATTGAAAGGAGCTGGCGGTTTTTATCCGATGGCGCTTATTGCCGTACGGTTTCCTCTAAAGAACTAGGAGAAGTACCCCATACCAATAAGGCGCTATAGATAAGTAGTATAGGGAATAAGACTATTATTATTACTCTTTTAATATTTTAATAATAATAAATAATTTTTTATTATAAATATTATAATTATATTCCGTTAATAAATATTGTTAATTAAAATAAATTATTGGTTATAATACCCTATTTTTATTATACTAAGAGAAAATACCGCCGTAAGCCCAATTTAAGGTATTTATTTCTACGACTATTTATTTAAATTAATTGTAAATATATAATACTAGTCCGCTAATAAAAATTCGTTTAAGTGTATTGAAAGAACGTTAATACTAATCCTCTTATTTCTAATTTTTAATAATCTTCTTTATTAATTCGTATAATAATCCCGTTAAAATAGAAAAATATTTAATAAACCGCCGATAGAAATTAGCGAATTCTAAGAAACGCTATAACGCCCTTTTAGTATTTAGAACCTCCTACGAAATAATTATTATTACCTTTTCTAAATCTATTTTAATACTTCTAAGGGTAATAATAAGCCCTAAATACTTAATCCGTTTCGTATAGAAATTGTATTTATTAATATTAATTTATAGGCCTATATTGATTATTTTCTATAGAACTTTACTAATGTACTCTACGTAATCTTCCTTATTTTCCGAATAAATAAAGATATTATTAAAGTAAGTAATAATATATATATCGAAAATATTATATAGGATATTGTTAATATAATTTTAGAACGTCCCTAATACCCTTTATAAATTAAATAGGTATACTAAAGATTCGAAAAGCTTAAAGTAAATAATAAATATAATAAACTACTCGTAGCCTTCCTTTACCCGTATCCTATTAAACGTACTAATAATATCGAATTTAATAAAGATCTTTACCTTATAAATAGCGTTAAAAGTTTCTTTAATTAACGGAATTGGATATTATATTTTCAAAGTAACGTTATTAATACTATAGTAATTAATATAAATATAGACTCCCCCGCCCGGCTTTTATACCAATAGAATAAGTAAAGCGGCGGCGGATTGGGAGGGACGGATAAATTTCTTTTTAAAATTTTTATTAATCTACTTCATAATAATAGTAATTTTAATAAGTAATATTAATCTAAACTTAGCGTATAGTAGCTATTTTCCTAATTTAAATTCGATTTTATAATTGTATAAACGGTACGGGGGTATTTTATCGGCCAACGTAGGAAAAAAAACGTCAATATATAATTAATAATAATCTATTAATATTTCTTTTATTTTTTCCCTAGTCTTTTAAAGCCTATTTATTTTATTAAAGAACTTTTAAACGTCTTCCTCTATTACCTTTACTAAATAAATATAATAAATAATCTTTTTACAAAGTAGTATATCTTTAGCTAAATCCCCTATTAAGGCGATAAATTTAATAATTACCGCCGCCTCCTTTTCTATCTCAAATCCGTATTTACCGGCTATATTATTAATAAAGGAGTAGAGGGAACGTAGAAAATCGTCCTTATACTTTTCCCCTCGCCCTTCAATAATATTTTCTACAACTTCATATGTAAAATCCATTTCCTAGAACTCTAAAACGGTAGTTAGCCTTTCCAATTGAATGTAATTAATAATATATAGCTAAAATCGGTCCTTTTTACAAATAAAATTAAAAGTAGCGGCGTTAAATTCCCTAATATTAATAGGGTTTATACCGCCTTTAATATTATCACGGGGCAAGGCGAACGTTAGGTATTTATAAAGATATTTGTAATTGTACGAAGAAGAGGAAGCTATTTGGGGGAGCCCTAATGGCCATCTATATATAGTGAGTATGTGGCCCGTACAGCCTAATCATCTTATAAATTATCCTATAGATTATCCTATAGGTTAGTATAGTCTATATAATTTTAGCGATAGGGGTAGGCTAATAACCGTAGCCAATTAGATATTAGATACGTTTAGCCGTATTTACTATATTAGGTCTCTATAGTTAATTAGAGTATATTATTAACCTGGTAACTATTGCCGTAGTAAAGGTAGCGATATAGGACGGTTAGTTAGTTATAAATAACCTTATAATATTTCCCTCGCTTAAAATACCCCTAGGGTAAAAATATTTCCTTTTTTAATCTCTTTTATAATATTTATTGCTTACCCTTTTATATTATTTTTACTTTCCTTTTTAGGCCGCTATTTTGCCCTCTTAGTAACGTAGTAATTGTTGTACTACTAGTATTATTTTTTTTAGCAGCTAGTCCGTCTTGGCGGCTTTTTTTGGAGCCTTCTTAGTTCTATAGCGACGTTTTTCGTCCGCGATCTATTGTAGTAGTATTAATATATTTAGGTTATTATTATGAAATTTTCTAAAGTCGTCGATATAATATTCTACGTCTTTCTATAGTTATTAAATAAGATTATAAGGGTTTTTCTAAATTATTTAATATTCTTATTTATTATTTTTTATATTAAAATAGTAGTTGTTAATAATTTTGTAGAATTATTCGATTACGTTTTTAATGTTATTTATTCGTTTTATAATTTGCCCGTTATTTATTCGAATATTTTAAGTCTTATTTTACTTAAGGATCTTTTAATAGTTTTAAAGTTTTATTATACTAATATAGAAAGTACGGCTATATTTTATATTAATAGGGAGCTTTAGTGTAATATAGTAATTATTTATTTTTATAATTTTGAAAGGCCCTTCTTATAGTAGTATAAATTTGGCTTATAAGCGGCCTAATACGAAATTAATTATATTAAATAAGATTTTATTATTAATATAATATTTTAGCGTATTAGATCGTCTTTTATTAGTAGTTTCTTCGTATTATATTTAATTATTCCTAATTATAATAGTAATTTTATTTAATATTATACTAAACCGGTCGGTAATTTCGTTAATTTTAAAATATTCCGTCTATTATATTTTAGAAAATTTTAGTAAGTATAGTTAAGCGGGTTTAATTCCTATCCGAAAGTAAAAATTATAATTTACGAAGAATAAGGATACGCTAGTATTATTTAAATATATATTATTACCCGCAAATTCTATTAAGGGTAATTAATTAATTTAGTCGTCCTAAGCTTAATTAATATAAATACGAAGGAAATATTTTAATTTAGTATTAATACGTTCGGTCTAATTATTAATTTCTTTATAGAAAGCCGATAATAGTTTTAGGGTAATTCTTAACCTTTTAAATAGAGCTTTCTAAAATTATAAAACGAATTAGGTACTACGATTAGAAATAATAGTATTCGGTAGGCTATAAAGTGTATAAATTTTTTCGATAAATTGATTAACGAATTCCTTTATAATTAATATTTTAATTAGGATATAATATTTTATTTTCGTTAAGCAGTTTACTATTATAATAATATATTTATATTTTTAGCTTCTTTAAACGTAAAACGTTATAGGGGTAATATAATTAATAGCAATATCCTTCTATAGGGTGAAGGGTATTAATAGAAGTTTTAAAAACCTTACTAATATATATTATAATAATTTTATCTTTACGTATTAGAAGTAAGCTTTATAATAAAACTTGACGGCCTTTTCTATATTTAATTAATAAAATGAGAATGTCTTTTCGCACCGTAATGAATGTCTTTCTGCACCGTAGCCCCACCCTTCCCGCGCGCCAAGGCACACTAATGCACTCCAAAATTTTTT